>JAFEMH010003985.1:0-234103 GCA_022495995.1 Adenophora triphylla var. japonica
TTGTAAAATGGGTTTGTGCCATTATTAATACAGTTGCATATATGTAGTTTCTATTATTAATACAATTGCATGTAATATGTAACGAGTAGACTGATGAGCTTCTTATTATATTATTAATACAGTTGCGCCCATTATATGTAGTTTCTCATTACATTTCACTAGTAACAAGTGTCGCGTTTTGGTTGCTTCATCCATCCTAAATTAAATATTTTTATAAATCCAATTGCTTTGCTTTTCTTCTCTCTGAAGTGTGCATCGAAATGTTCTACCCAATTTGCAAAAGAATTAAAAAGTGCAACAAGAACAAACCAAACGTCTAGCATTCCCTCACGTTTGGCGCCAATGAGGTTTTTATTTGAGAGAAAAAGAAGACTATGTCTTCGCCATATAAAATATGAATTGTAAAGTAATATAAATGTAATAATAATGCAATAATGCATTTTTAAAACTAATTTTTTATGTGTTCGAAAAAAACAAAATTTTCATGCCAACACTTCTACTTCCTTTAACAAATTTCGCTTTTATGTATTTGGTCGCCTGAGTTGGTGGTCGCCGAGTTGATCGTGGTTCTTAGTAGTTTAGATTGACAACCGAGAACTTACTCTGATAAGTTCTCAATTGTTCATTTAAAGAGTTTGAGTCAAAGTGATCGCCGAGTTGATCATGTTCTTATGATAGTTTAGTCAATGACAACGAGGAACTTACTTAGTAAGTTAAGTTCTTAGTTGTTTTGTCGCCGGAAATGTGGTCGCCGGAGTTGGTGAGTCGCCCGAAGTTGATCGTGTTTGCTTTTAGTAGTTTAGTTGACAACCGAGAACTTACTTGATAAGTTCTCGGGTTGTTAGGCTGCTCTGAGTTAGGGATCATTGGAGCTTGATCGTGTTCTTAGTAGTTTAGGTTGACAACCGAGAACTTGCGATAAGTTAAGTTCCTCAGGTTGTTTCCCTGGTCACTGAGGTCGCCTGGAGT
Source organism: Adenophora triphylla var. japonica (assembly GCA_022495995.1). NCBI lineage: Eukaryota > Viridiplantae > Streptophyta > Magnoliopsida > Asterales > Campanulaceae > Adenophora > Adenophora triphylla. The sequence continues at coordinate 970 of JAFEMH010003985.1, forward strand.
CAGTGACTCGCTCGGAGTTTATCGTAGATTCTTAGTAGGTGCTTTATTTCGACAACCGAGAACTTACCGATAAGATCTCGGTTGTTTAGTCGCCTGAGCTTGGTAACCGCCGGAGCTGATCGTGTTCTGGGAAGTAGTTTAGTTGACAACTCGAGAACTTACTTATAAGTTAAGTTCTCGGCTTATTTGTCAGTCACTGTCGGAGAGGTCGTCGGAGCTTCGGTGGTCGCCGTGGAGGTCGCCGGAGTTGATCAGTGTGTGGGTTCTTAGTAGTTTAGTTGACAACAGAGAACTTACTAATAAGTTAAGTTCTAAGTTGTTTGGTCGCCGGGGAGGTCGCCGGAGTTGATCGTGTTCTTAGTAGTTTAGTTGACAACTGAGAACTTACTGATAAGTTAAGTTCTCAGTTGTTTGGTCACCGGAGTTGGTGGTCGCCGAAGTTGATCGTGTTCTTAGAAGTTTAGTTGACAACTGAGAACTTACTAATAAATTAAGTTCTCAATTGTTTGGTCACTGAAGAGGTCGTTGGAGTTGGTGGTCGTCGGAGTTGATCGTGTTTTTAGTAGTTTAGTTGATGTTAAATTCTCAGTTGTTTGGTAGCCGGAGTTGGTGGTCGCCAGAGTTAATTGTGTTCTTAGTAGTTTAGTTGACAACTGAGAACTTACTGATAAGTTAAGTTCTCAGTTGTTTGACGGAGAGGTCGCCGACTTAAAAAAAAAAAGATTCGTCGGAGTTACTGGTTGCCGGATGTATTGACAGGAGAAGATGTGGAGAGGGTGACCTAAGGTGATGATGGTTGAAGAGAAATTAAAATGATTAAGAGAGTGGAATTAGTAATTATAGAAGGGTGTACTTATTATTAAGGGATTATATGATTAAGCAAAATACAACTTATTTTAGATAGTATAGCTTTGTTAGAGGGATTATATGGTAAATGACTCATTGAATTAAATTTGAACTAGTCTTCGATTCTCCCTCTTCACCGCCAACCAATTTCACCCAATCCCCTTTCCAAACCCCAACCCCTATTTTTGTCGATTCCAAGCTCTACATCACTTGTCCAATCGGGGATACAGAAAAATCGAGCTGCACATGTAAAATACTGACCGGCGACAAGGGCTAGGAATTGCGTTTCAGATTTGTTAGAACCCAATGAACTTTGCCGGAGATGACAATTGTCGCAGAAATCGAAGATGTCGTGATTGAGAGGGGCTTCTGTGCTGATTCAGGCAGGACTAGAGAAGGTGAAGATAGGAAGGCATGGCTGAGACTTGCGAGGGAGACGGAGAAGGGGGGATGGCTCCAGTAATTGAATATGTTTTCCAGCAAGAAAAGGGTCAAATGGGATCGGTAGATAACATGTCTAAAATGACTTGGTAGGGAGAGGACAAGTTACAGGCTTACAACCATGGCGAGTAAACTACCTTTATGGTCCTTAAAATTTTTAATTTTTTACCTTTTCCTCGGCAAACTTTTTTTTTTTTTTTACCTTTTCATCCTTATACTTGTTTGTATTAGGATTAATTCGTCCTTCTGTCAATATTGCCGTTAAGTATTGTTGATGTGTCATTTGATGTTTGCTGCCTAGGACATTTTACAACAACATAAGTAGCTGAGTTGGAATTTGATGTGTGGTCAACCCTTACAAATACAACGCTCACCATTTGCAATACACCTTCCATTTCAAAATAATTTTCCTACTTTTTTTAATTATTAAATCAACCTATAATTATTTTTAAAGTTCGGCAAAAAATAGGAAGATCATTTTGGGACGAAGAAACGTCAAAATTATTGGAATATTATTTTGGGACGGAGAGAGTGCGACACAAGGTTCGGCCGCATCGATTATTTACTACATAAGGACACGCTTCCACTTTTTTTGTTCTCTAAATATGACAAAATAGTTCTTAAAATCAAATGGGCAGAGTCTCTAGCACATTCGCACGCGCGCACACAAAATCTGGGCATACATCAGTGGAAGAGTTATTTGCTTGTGAATGAGCAAACTTTGATACCCGAATTGTTGTTGAACTCCCTGATGCTCATTAAGCATGGATTGAGTAGTTCTTGAGAAATTGAGGAGGCTGCCATTCCCATCAGAGCAAAATGAACCCAACATATTCTGCATTGAAGGAATATTAAAAGAGGCTACAAATTTAGCATTTGAATTAGAGAAGTCTGTCTTCAAAAATGAAGGAGATGGTACATTTGTTTGCTGTCTTGGCTGGAGTTGATCACTTTGATTTAATAATTTAAAAAAGTGGGAAAATTATTTTGAGACGGACGGTGTATTGCACAAATGGTGAGCGCTGTGTTTGTAAGGATTGACCACACATCAAATTCTAACTCCTCATGTTGTTGTAATGTCCTAATCATCAAATATCAAATACCACATCAACAATACTTAACGGCAATATTGACAGAAGGACGAATTAATCCTAATACAAACAAGTTTAAAAATGAAAATGTAAAAAAAAAAGTTCACGAACAAAAAGGTAAAAAATTAAAAAGTTCAAGGACCAAAAAGGTAGTTTACTCCAACCATGGCTGCTTTTACGAAACTTCTGAGGATCAGCAACATATTGTCAAAGATGTGAGGTAGAAATTATCTATGGTATAACCCGTAAATAACTTTTTCTAACGTTTTTTATGAAGTTAGGGCATGAGGGTAAATCGAGTGCGTATTTGGAGTAAAGAGGTTAAAGCTGCTAAAAAAAACAAGAGTGCTTAAAAGCGAAGCTTAACCAAAGTAGAGTGGTTAAAAATGACGATTGACCTTCAGTAATAAAGTGTTGTTCGACATAAGGTTATACCGAGATCATAACTATGACGAGTATATGTAAGAATGCCCGCTCCTTATATCGTCCTTAAGGAGTTGTATCCTTTCTTGGACTAGACCCAAGTTATTCGCCCGTAACTCAACCTAATGGGTCATGTTCAGTTTATATTGTTTAGGGGTAAATTTAGAAATTGAATAATTTATACCTAAAAAAATATTTTGGATCAAATATATTTGGTCCAAAGCGAACCAGTAGCCGATTTAACGATTTTAATCCACTTATGAGTTGGTGGGCTGGGCCTGTGAGGAAACAAACAAAAAAAAAAAAAGAAAAGGAAAACAGCGGTTTCGACATTCGACGTAAGGATCCGACCACATCGCCCACTCGCTATCTCATTCCGGGCTCATAGCTCTCCCTTGGACTACTGCCCGTGCCAGTATATAGAAAGAAAAGAAGAAGCTTTCCTAGACCTCGGATGGAAGAACAGGCCTTTCCCCCACATAGGAGTCAGCGCGAAGGCATAAAATAAGATATTAGATTTCCTCCCATTTACTTTCCTTTTCTGTCGTTTTTAAAACTCCGGAGTGCCAGCGGCCACTTTCCATCCCTGTAAACAATCAGGTCGAGTTCCGAGTCTTCTGATCCTCTCTTTGCAGGTTAGTGTCCGACCCTTATCGACTTTGAAGGTTTTTTAATGGCGTCTTAACCCCTCCCTTAATAAACCCCACAAATTACAGACCCTAGAGTTTTAGATTGTTCTCTAATCGTTTGTACATCACCTTGCTCACAAGGTGTTTGATGGAATGATTATTAGGGGTTTTGACGAGAATTTAAAATTTTGGGCTTTTGCGAAGTGTTATGCTCATAAGGTGTTTGACGGAATGTTGCTTTGGGGTTTTGACGAGAATTTAAAATTTTGATATTTTGCAAAGCATTATGCTCATATGGTGTTTTATGGAATGATTCTTTGGGGTTTTGACGAGAATATATTATTTTTAATTTTTGAGAAGCATTATGCTTAAATGGTGTTTGATGGAATGTTTCTTTATAGTTTTTGTTAAGAATTTAGTAATTTTAACTTTTGCGAATTTGTTGAATTTCTTACCATGTGATAGGTGTTATTGTTCCGGTCGGTGATCAGAAGAGATGACTTGGTGTAATTATTGTGCGATGGATTGTCAGACAGGTCGTGATTATGCGACCGGCAGCATGTAACAACACCTCTCTCTCTCTCTCTCTCTCTCTCTCTCTCAATCAAACTTACCTTGACATTTTAACAAATAGTTGCATATAATCCTTGCTCTGCTCCTTCAATTTTTGCAGTTGTTGTGCCGAGTGCGGAAAATTAATCAGTCAAGATGTGTATGTTGACGAGCCTACTTTTGTTAAAGGCCCCGGAGGCGAGGTTTGTTTAATAGATCTTTTATTAGCTTTTGTTCGAGAAATTACCCTAATTTATAGGGGTGAGCGACTGTGCATTTAGTTAGGTTGCTCCATTGTGGCCTTAAGTTCACGGGTTTAATCCAAAGAACAGTTTTAACACCCGTGAAGGTCTGTGATCTCACTTATTAGAGTCCTAGCTGGAGGCAGTTATTTACTAGAAGCCAGGCAGTCTCTAGCTAGCAAGATTATGGAGACATTGATCTTTAACTCTTTTCCCAATTATTGTAGGCTAGAATTGAGATCAGGGTAGGGATGGATAATTAATCGAGGGCCAAAGCATATCGTTTTTCCTCCTTGAATTGTACAAGGGTCATTTTCATATTGAACAGATTTTTGGTGGAGAAATCTTTGACTTAGTTTTGGGCTGGATGCATTATGTTTTAGATGTTTCGGCCAGATTTTTGTTCTCTAATCTTGATATTTCTCGTCGGAAGAGTTCATTGTTGTGAAAATAGTTTCTAAAACATGATGCTCCAATGGAAAACTATGTTATAACATGGGTTATTATGGTTTATTAAGTATGCTGGTGCTTTTGGCTTCTAATTTCTACGTGTTTGTGTCCAAGCTTACCTTTGTGTACTCATTATTTTTGTTAATTTTTTAGATCCATTTTGGACTTGACTTGACTATCATAATGTGCAGAGTCGGTTGGCAGGCACTTATGTAAAGAGTATTCTTGGTGATGATTCTGATTCACATAGAAGGACTTTAGAGAAAGGTAACTATGCCTATTCATTATGCCTTTCTCTTAGTTCAAAGCCGCTTATATTTTTCAGTGCAGGATTATCATCTCTTCGTTGATTTTCAGTTTAGTGTTTTTCCACACTTTTTCCAACTTTAGTTTCTTTCGTGGTTACTTGCCTTTGGTGGACATCTTCTTCGTCGTATGTTCTTCCATCTTACTAATTTCTGGTTTTTCTAAAGAAAATGAACATATAAAATTAAATAATTCTAGTATTTTCCTTTTAGTATGCTGTCATCTACAGTGCAACTATGCTCCTTTTCTGTGATGGTACTTGAGATTCTTAGGGGACAATGTTGGACCTACTGTATTAATTATAAGGAGCTTCATATTTAGGTGTTGTTAATTTCTCATGGTGCAGGAAATACAGTCATCTATGAGTTGATAGATCAATTTGGAATCACTGATGTTTCGCATGCTACCGCTTTTTATCGGGTTTGTGCTTACATATATTGTCCTCATTTTAGTGTGTGTACGTGTGTGTGTTTCCTCAACTTTTTCTAAGATTCACCATTGGCTTCATAAGAATGTTATTTGTCTGATTCTACTTAATAATTGTAGATTGCTGTTGAGCGTAGTTTCACAAAGGGCCGAAGAACTTCCCAAGTTGCAGCAGCTTGCCTATATATTGCATGTAGGTCAGTGACTCTTACCTCATTGTAGTTTAGATTCTTAAAGGATTTTTCAGTTTTGACTGATCATGTATGTCTGAGCATGTGTGTAATTTATAGGCCTTATCAAGATATTTAGTGGCAATGTGATGCTTAATGTAAATGTGGACTATAAAAGATTGTGAAATATCGTAAATATCATGACCCACAAAAAATGCTGACTTCGGTCTATATGGTAATTGTTGAAGATAAATAGAAGTGGAGAAGAAAGAAAATTGAAGTCAATGGGAATCTCTAATCAGTTAGACAGATAGCTGATATAGCTCCTTTAAGTATTCACTCTGTCCCAAAATGAAGTCTATTTTTCATTTAAGGGACATTCTTACAATGTGTACTGTATATAAAATTTATGACCAAGATGCATAAATATTATTGCTATCCACTTTCTAAATTTTCAATTTGCAAGTATAATATGAATAGTGAAAAAAATTGGTAACAAACATTTAGGGACAAATTTCTTAGAAAATAGATGGGACAAAATTTTCTAGAAAATAGACATTCATTTTGGAAGGTGGGAGTACATCATAAGGTTTTATCAAACTAAAGAGTTGGCTTATGTTTACAAATTTGGGGACTTACTTCTTCTTTGATCTTTTTCATGAATGTTTTTCAACAAGTAGCTTATCCTTGGGAGGCAAATCTGAGTTTTTTCTGCAAAACGTTTATTATCTGTATATAGGATCTTTGTATTTTCCTTTTTGTTGCTGATGGATGTCTTGGCCATCTGTTTTTCTCTTTTGAGTTTTATATAATGAATTCCTTTTTCTATCAAAAAATAAATAAAAATAAACTCCCTTCGTCCCTAATTGAATGTCCAAATTAACAAATTTCATTTTAAGGGACACTCTGAAAATGTAAATGTGTGCTTTTATATATTTTAATGGCAAAGATCATAAATATTCTTATTATTTACTTTCTAAACATTTAGTTTTACGATTATAAAATGAATAACAAAAAAAAATATGGGTAAAGAGCGTTTAAGGGCAAAGTTTTTTGCAGAAATGACATTCATTTTGGACAAAAATTTCTTGTTTGTGGACATCATTTAGGGACAGAAGGAATAATTGTTACAGAGTACTAAAGAATACTATGAATTATGATTTCTATAGTTTAATGGTACAAAGTAATGTGATTTTGGATCTTGAATCATTCTTTGATTGTGGACTAAGGGAGCTTCTTCAGTGTAAGAGTAGTTTGCGGCATCCAAGAATAGGATTCTCCTCCCTCTCCCCCCCCCCTCCTAACTCACCAAGCTTATACCAAGGTTTGAGGCAATATGTCATTATATCCTTTCCACAGGTCTATGTGCTTGATCAAATGTGCGTTTACAGCATGGAAACTGAATTCCCATTTATGTAGTCATGCTCTAACATCAGTGATATGTGTTTGTGCCCGTATTTGTATTGGCCATGGGTTTACTAATTGTTTTATATATCTTCCTTTTGGTCCACAGGGAAAAGGAGAAATCATTTCTGCTAATTGACTTTTCCAGTCATTTGAATATAAGCGTGTAAGAAACATCATCCACATCTGTTATCAATTAACTAAACTAAACATACCAGAAATGTTATATACTTGGAAGCTCAAGTATTCATATGTTACAAGTCTCTTACCTTAGCTTCTGTTATTTGCCGTTGTCAATAATTATTTGTGATTTATGTGTTCTCCAGGTATGAGTTAGGGGGTGTATATCTACAACTTTGCAGGCTGTTAAGTCTTGAAGAGCATCATTTTATTCAAAAGCCAGTTGATCCTAGCCTTTTCATGCACCGGTTTACGAGTAGTAAGATCACCTTCACCATTCTAGTTTCATTGTCCGTAACATCATATTACACATGTACCATTTGAATTTTTCATCTGAATGTTCCATTGACGGAATGGTTATAGTTTATAAACAATGTTTTATTTTATTGGGTTGCTGAATAGAAACATTTGCAGTGCTTCCTTTTGCTGTTTCTTATAGCAAGTGTTATTACGTGTCGAATTATCTTCAATGGTTTGCTCTTCTTGGTGTATCAGACTAGTTCTTGTCTCCAACAGGCTATTTGGGAGTCCTTGCATCTGGACTGCTCTGTTCAGAAAGAACATTTTAGGCTAGGATAGTGATCAATTTGTTTTCCTGGGAACAGTCTGATTGTTCCGAGTTTGGTAATTGGAAATACAAAACATTTTAAAAAAAAAGATAAATAAGACGCACACACACATTTGCACTTATTAAGTAAAATAATTTGATGCAAGAAAATGTGACACATTTCTTACTGAAGTTTCCAGGCATTGCAAATATCAATGATGTGTCTGGCTGAAGATGCTTCATCACATGCTTAGATATGTAGCCATATGATACTGCGATGAAGGATGAGGTGTCTTAGGGCTTATAATTTCTGGAAGAGCACTATAATAGTTATAATAACAGAATATTACCCAACATGTGTATCATCCTCTTTAATCTAGTAATTGGGATGAATGCAACACTTCAGATTACCAAAGTAATAACTGTGTAACTTTGTGATGCTGTCAACTGAGTGCGTTAGTGGAAAACTGAGAGATGAGAGATGACAGGAATATCCAAGGGGTTTATCTGATGAACGCCCATATTTTCCCTTCTTACTTTTCTTTTCCTTTTCTTATGGCGGTAGAAGCATATATAGTTTTTTTGAAAATCACCTCGGGATGCAATTTTCTAAGCCTGTAATTAGAGCAAGGTTACCATGAATTCATCCTTTGATGAGGCTTCTTAAACACTGATGTAGTATCCAGGTCATGCTCGTACCTTTTCAGTTTTTTGAGGGTTGCCTAATAACAACTACTAGGACTGTTTTTGGTTATTTTCCTGACCCTGTTTTGATTTGCTTTTCTTCAGACCGTTGATATACATATATGTATTTGATGTATGTATACACACGCACAGTTATTTTTGTGGGCCCAAAATCTTGTACCCTCTTGGAACTTGTTGCCAAAGCAACTCAATTTGTGATCAAATCTGACATATGCCGACCAATCTGCTGTACTCAAGTTATTACAAAATGGTCGCTTTCTCTCTAACCAGCCTGGTAGTTGTAGTTGATAGAAGTTCTAATAATTAAGATCACGTTCAAATAGGCAGAGAACATTAGAGGTGTCAATTGATTTGTGTATCATTGCCGGTTTCCGATGCCATTCTCTTCTAATTGATCCCTCTTGATTCATGGAATAGTGAAGATGCAAAGTTACACTAAAACAGCTGGAAGAGCTATTATCTAACATGGTTTGGATAGCGAGCGAGAGGTTTGTAATTATGCACAAGTGCACACTTCGCTTCCATCATTTCCTTGTTTATACTTTATATATGGTTAGCCCCGCCCCGCCCCGCAAAATTGATCATAATGCTGTGTGAGCACCGAGCTGGAACTAGTCATTCAAATAATGTAGATCATGAATAGCTTGCTTTCTACTGAAGATTCTGCTCTGTAATAGTGTTGCATGTCAACAGCTTATAATTCTTTTATTGGTTATTTTTTTGTTGTAGCTCTTATCAAAGGTGATAATAAGAAAGTCTTACAGACTGCATTGCAATTTGTAGCTAGCATGAAGAGAGACTGGATGCAGGTTGGTAACTATTCATCTTAACTTGACATTACTACATCCTCTTGTGAACGTGAATAATTTTAGATGGATGTTTGGTGAGAATCATCCCTGATTTACTTCTTTCATTGGCAGACTGGCCGGAAACCGAGTGGGATCTGTGGTGTAGCTTTATATGTCTCTACTATTGTACATGGATTAAAAATTTCCAAGTCAGAAATAGTAAGTATGTGAATGTGTCTTCTATTTTACAGTTTTGTCACTATGAATACTAGGTGGAAGGTTCCTCTTATTCAACTGAGAAAAATCAATAATCCCTCATGTACATGAGAATATTTCCTCGTTCGAGTTTAATCTCTCGAGCATCTATCTTATCCAATAAGCCACTGTAGGTGTTGACAAAATATATTAGCTCTCTGAAGTATCATAATTTTAGGAAGTTCCCTAAAAGACTGTAGGAGTTACTTGTCATATTAAAGATCTTTTAGTTGCTTTTTTTTATTGACTGCTTCAGGAGATTATAAGATCTAATGATCTATTACGATTATCGTTACCATTATGTTACATAATTTAGCTTTCTATCTGTGGGATGTCAGTTCCTCAATTGGAATTCAGGTTCTTCTTAGCTTTTAATCCCTGTTAACCGAAACTTTAGCAATATGTTAGGTGTCACAGAACTTGTGCTCATTGCTGAACATGGTGTAATTTGGTTATTTGAAATCTCAAAAATCAATGATAAGTAACTTTCCATACAAAATAGACTTGCTATGTTTTAATAGGACCTTTATTTTGGAGATAGCTGCATGACCTCTTTAATAATATCTTATTTATGGTTTTAATTATTGCAGTTAAAAGTTGTGCATCTATGTGATGCAACATTGACAAAACGCTTGATCGAGTTTGAGAATACCAAATCAGGGAGCTTAACGGTAAGTTCTATGCTATTGTTGGAATAACTGGGTGTTATCCCAATTCTCATTCTAACGAGCAAGTGATTATTAGTCATTTTTAGTTTTAACTTTTTTCTCAAAGTTTGCATGCGTAGCAATGTCTGACCATCAACAATGCTGTCAAACATGTAAAATATTCTATGGAAAAAATTGACGGGGATCAAGATGAGGTCAATATTTGAAAATTTAGGATATATAGTTCACCTACAGGTGGTATGACCTGGATTATTAGCTTAAACCTAATGAAGTCATATCGTTGTTCTTGAAGTTTATCAACCGTCCATTTAATTTGTCTGTTGCATGCTTTAGGTTTCAATCATGTTTTTCTGGATATAGGTTGCTATGTTGGCCCCATCTATCCTATTGCTCAACCAGTTTTCGTTTACGTTTTAGTAATTCTACTTTCTATTAAAAGTTCAAGTCAATATCTACTTTAAGGAGAATCCATGTAATGCTATTCTAATAAATGTATGCCATCCACTCTCTTTCTGTCCTGCTCTTCTATAATTTATTGCAGTATGCACTTATTCTGGACTGTATTCTTAACTTGTTCATGCTACATATGCCAGCATTTCAACTGTATGTGATACATAGGCACATAAGACATTCTTTAGAGCTGCACTTTGTAATTGGTTTCATGGTCTTCTTAGATGGAGCTCAATTAAAATCACTTACTGCATCATGTTGCTAAATTGTTAAGAATGATTTTACTACTTATGCTAGGCTACAATGCATTTCTTAAGCTGATTTTTTTGAATTCTCATCAACTAGATAGAGGAGTTCAACCAAAACGCTGAGGAGTTTGAGAAGGAAATTCAGGTATGCAAACAGTCAGATACAAACTTAAAGGAGCTTGGAACAAAGGAAGCTATTTGCGAGCACAAGGGCAAAGGGGTGTCTGGTTCTGGACTCTGCAAAGTTTGTTATCTAGAATTCTGTGGGGGACTTGAAGGCGGTTCAGACCCTCCAGCTTTTCAACGTGCCGAAGTGGAGAGAATATCTTGTGAATCTGCGGAGGTGGCTACAGAGTCAAACTTGCATTTAAGGCCTCAGCAAGGAAAATGCAGTAGTGAGAATGTATATCTTGCACTCAACTCAATTAATTATTTTTTCTTTGTTTTGGAAATATTGACTTATGACAAGTAATGAGGTGTCTCTCTAATGGGCATCAAGTCATCCATTGACTAAAGAGACTGAATCTTTGAGTATAACTGTGTAAGCTTTTTAAATGATATTGTAAGATAACAGGGCATTAGAGCATTGTTCGTTGACTACAAAAGTTGTTAGGTTTGAGTCATCCAACCCCATATTGTTAGCTTTACTTTCCTTAGCTGCTGCTGGATCTGTTACGGAACTTTTGCTTAAGCGTTTGTACTTCACAAATAATTTGGAAATTCTCTGACAGTTGTGTAATAATACAATCAAATGAAAAAATAATAATTATGCTTAAGGTGTAAATAGATTGTTTTTGTGAGTAACCGTAATGATTTATTATTTGCTTTAATCTATATATAGGAAGAGCACTTGGTCACTGAAGCTCACCAAGATACAAGGCAAAATGTGAAAGCTTGCTTGTTGGAGCCAGCACATGCTTGTAAGTTCTTTTAACTACTGAAAGAATGTGTCCTTTTGAAAATTTCAAGCTATCTCTCACTCTTGTATTATGCTACACATGCTCTTTTCAGCAGCAGCCCCTGGAAATGAAAACAAAACCGGGGATGCTATTGATAGCTTTAAGGAGATACCTGCTAATGAAGATGAAACAGACACCCTTTCTGATATTGACGATGTTGAGGTTTGTTAACACACATAGCAATCAATCTACATACTCCCTCCGTCCCATTAGTAATGGGAAATTTACTGTAGACACGGGAATTAAGGAAAAGTGAATTATAGTGGAGGGAATAGTGAATTATAATGGTGTTGTGAGTATTAAAATAATGTAGGAGAGAGAATGAGTGGAGGGAATAGTAAAGATTCCTTTCCATTTTAGGAAGTTTGTGGTTTGTAATGGGACGACCAAAAAGGAAAGTTTGTGGTTTGTAATGGGACGGAGGGAGTATATTTTTTCATGCCTCTTCTTTATATGGTCAACATATTATATGTTTTGTTGATGAATATGATTTGAAATGCCATGGTTCAAGGCCTCAAGCTTATTCTACCCTTCAACCCAAAATATCTTTTACCGCTGATTAACTTAAATATGTTCCTAGAGTGTTGGCTCTTCTAAATTGCATGCCTATTCTCTCAGTTCTGCAATGGTTTCATGCACTTGCTTATGTTAATTGTGGAATTCAGTGTTCATATCTTTTGCGTTGAAGCTTTAAAATAAGTGACGGTCCAACTGCAACACATATTGTTTTCTGATATAGGTCAATTGCTACCTCAACAATGAAGAAGAGAGCCGTTTTAAAAAGATTATCTGGGAAGAAATGAACAAAGAATATCTTCAGGTAATTATTTTTCTTAAAACCAGATGGTTGTCCTCTATGGAGGAAATCATGCATGCTCTTCTATATCCAACACAGCCATGACTATTGTAGTAATATATATACCTATTTTTTTTTTTCAGGAACAAGCAGCTAAGGAAGCTGCCGCTGCTGCTGTTCGTAAACTTTATAGTGAAGCTTCAGATGATGTTCGTTCCGCACAGGAGCTTGCTGCAGCAGCAGCAGCTGCTGTGGCAAAATCAAAAGAGGTCAGTGCTGTGTATTCTTTGGTTGGTGTTTTCACATATGATTTACTGTTATATGATCTTGAGTATGTACTGACTGAAGCTCTAACGCTGGCATAAGTCAAGTGGAAAAAAGGCATCTCAGATTTGAGATACATCGAAATGAGCTCGATCCTAAATATATGTTGAATAATGTCTCCTCACTCAAATATAGGACCTCTTTTTTTTTTTTTTTTTTTTTTTTTTGAAAGCAAATATAGCGCACTCTTACTGACAGGAATCTATTGGCTATTATGAATGTTTAATTTGAGTCATATGGGATTAGATTGCACTCTAATTTCTACTTCAACCCCCACTGGACACTCTACATTAAGCATTGATGAGAGCGAGTGGAGAAAGAGACTTAGGTTGTGTTTGATAGCAACAAGCACCAACAAACACTTGATGCTTGTTGTTGAATGTCAATCTTAGAAAACTTGAGTCTTTGTAAACAAGCCATTGTCAATCTTCATGCTTAGCGACTCTTTTTCGGTAAGTGAAAAATATGGACGCTGGTCCGGTAAGAGGAATATGGGATGGTTGTTACAATTCAAGTCAAGTGTCCACCCTTAGTTTGAAGTAGTTGCACAAAAGAAAACCATTCAACAACAAGCATTAAGTGCTTGTTGTTATCAAAACAACCTTAGTCATTGTCTTTATCCAATTTCTGATACCATTAATAATAGACTAAACTGGATACTGAATTACAATATCATACAACGTTATATAAATAAATGATTTGCAAGACTCCAGCCTAGTCTTTTCAGGAAGCAAGTGAGTATTAGCCAAAACTTAGTTCTAATTGGAGCTTGCTTGTTGTTGGGCCTCTGTGACATCTTTGCAAACACCAAAGAAATAAAAATTTAACTTAGTTCCATTCATTTCGGTCATGCCTCATTTCATTATGAAATGATTTCTTTCTATGTGATAGAGATGCAAACATTATACAACAACAAAAACAACAACATTACCCCAAAGGCCGCAAAGGCTCCCACCTACAGCGGGGTAAGGGGGGGGTCGGATGTACGCAGCCTTGCCCCTTTGTTAAAGCACAGAGAGACTGTTTCCGGATGACCTATGATGAAAATTGCGTCGAAAATTGAAATTAGGTTGGGTGGTAAGAGGAACTATAGAAAGTAGCAGGTTTGAATCACTTAAGGTATCACAAAAGCCCATCCTTGGTTTAATAAGCATTGGTGGGAGTTGTGTATTCAATCTTTTCTACCCCCTAGTGAACTATTCTTACTGTACGGTCCTCCCCTTGAGTCTTTAAGAAGTTTATACTAAAGTCTCTTCATAACTTGCCACATTGGTGAATTCACCCTTTACTGTTGCTCTCTTGTGCAATCATACCTACCTATCCTTTTCAGCCTTTTGTCATTCATTACATGTATTTCCGTTTCACAACTAGCTATGGTGCTCTAATTTCTGCTTTCTAATCAACCTCATCTTGCTTCTAGTCGAATAAATCCAGTTGCCTTGTTGCTTGTTATGTACTCCCTCTGCCCTATTCGAAGGTTCACCATTTGAGTTGGGCACAAGAATTAAGGAAAAAGGTGAAAAAATGATGTGTTGTGAGTGTAGATGCTTGGGTAGGAGAGAGAAAGTGAAGTAAGCGGATAATTGTTGTGAGTGTATGACAAGTGGGTCTCATTCCCATTTCAGGACAGGTGAACATTTAAATGGTGACACCCATTTGGGAAATAAGTGAACCTTCAAATGGGACGGAGGGAGTAATTGGGAACTCTCAGCTCAGTAAAGAATAAAAAACGTGTTTGTTGAAGAATAAAAAATGTGTTTGTATGGGAACTCGTACTTCAGGACCAGGCTAGTGGTTAAGATAGATTAGAGTCACCTACAATGCATTGAGGCTGTAGTTCAAGCAGCTATTTTTTTAATTATTATTTTTTCAGTGCAAGAGATCCGTTGTTAAAATCTTTGATCAAAAGCTGACTGATCTTGACTTACTTTTTTTTTGCCTTTACTTGTGCACGACCAGAAACGGAGACAAAAACGAGCTGAGGAAGCTAAAAATGCTCCTCCTCCTCAAACAGCTGCAGAAGCCACCCGTCAAATGTTAACAAAGAAGGTACACACATAAAAAGACCAAATGTTTTTTTTTTTTTTTTTTTGAATAAGATTCTGCATTCATTAATATAAGAAGGTAGTCTCAGGGCCTATAAAATGTTGGTACATTTTCCTAGCAAACTGAGCATTACTATGAACTTAATGAATTATTATTCTAGAATAATATATATATATATATATATATATATATATATATATATATATATATATATATATATTTAGAATAAATTGTTTGTGGCACTATCCGTTCTTTCAAATATATCTTATTTTGAAAGTCAAAACTTTTGTGTGACTGTCGTATATCTCCCCACAAACTTTGTAAAGCCACCCCATAAAAGAAAAAGAAAATTTTATGCCGCAAAGACTCTTTTTCTGGTTCAGATGGAGGATGCTTTAAGCTTATTACGGGACAAGTAGATGCACAGTTTTATGTTTCCTTTTATTAGTAATTTTTTTTTTGCAGAGGCTAAGCTCAAAAATTAACTATGAAGCATTGGACGAACTCTTTGCTGAAAGTGTAAGTCTCTTCGTCAGCTTCTTCTATTGACATGCTTCTGCACATCTTTTATTTTGAGAAATAAAATGCATGTTGATCTACGTCTAAGAGATTCAAGAAAATAAAAGATCAAAAACAAAATAGGCACGTTGACATGTTGTTTGCGACATTTTTTAAATGCTTGGTTGATATGGAAGACTAGTCAATCCATTTTTTATTTGATTGGCCTACAATATTTTGTTAAACTCTTTCTAAATATTGTCTTAAAGCTCTCTTACATGAACAAGTCAATTCCTTGAAGCAGGAACCAACTACTAAAAAGAGTAGGGGCGGTGATGATGAAAATAACAAAGCCACAGGTAAAAAGTTGGGTAAAAACAAGAAAAAGAAGAGAGCGGAAACTTTGATGAGCAGAATGAAGAAGATGAAGATATGATAGGAAAGGATGAATATGGAGAGGAAAATGAGTATGGAAATGAGCAGGAAATGTATGATTATGAATATAACGAACAAGATGGATATGATGATGAGTATTGATCTGCTTCATAGATATATGAGGTCCCTTATTACCCCAATCAACATGGATGGTGTCACTTGAATTTTTTGGACTCGGACACATCGTTTGGGCTCGGTTTTGCTCAACGACAAAGTCGTAGAGCTATAACTTTATTACAGTTGTAAAATATATGCACAATGCAGCAGTTTTAGGAAGCTTAAGACATGGAAGTTCCTTGTACCAGTGAGAAAGACGAGGTAGATGGTGGGTCCCAAGTAGTTTGGCTAAAGGCTGAGGTTAGGTTTTGTCCAAGTGTATAAGAGAGACGACGGGGGCAGTGGCCCCTACTCGGTTTTGAAATTGTTTTGTGTTTACCGAATTTCAATTTTAATTCATATATTAACTTGTGAAGAGAGAGCATTCAATGTTGTTAGCTTGATTGGAAAGACCTTTTAATTTTTTTATTGAGAATTGTTAAGAAATTGTTATGGACTATCCATTTAAAACTCGTCAGGAAGAGGTTTCTAGCTTTCAGTTTTGAGAGGGAACATTCAACACCCAACACTTAATTGGAACTCGCATTGATTTTCAGACTTTCATCGATGACATGAACTGTAATTTCGAACTTTAATTACTTGGGTCATTGCCTCGTAAGTTTCTTTTTTTTTAAATCTATGCTCAATAAGTTCTTTTTATGATGTTGTATTATGTTTCGAAAATACAACATCAATTAAGGCCATAATACTGCATTTCGGCGGCCGCCGGTGATTGGAGTCTGAAGCTCATGGACCGGCGACCAAATTCCGATCTCCGGCAACCGGTGGTCGGATTCCGGCCAGAATTGCCGGATTTCGGTGAAAATTGACCGGATTTCGGCAAAAATTGACCGGAATCCGGCATGCGTCGATAGCAGACGGCGGCGACGGAGCTGGGCTGTGGCGGAGGCGGTGGTGCGGATGCAGTATTATACATAATACAACATGAGAACTTCCTGGTCATTTTAATACAATGAGGAACTTAGTGGGAAGTAATTTGTTCCAAAAGGAACTTATGGGGCAAATTCCCAACTTACTTTGCAAGACGACAATGGAGATTAGAGGGAGGGTGCCGACTATGGAGAAGATGGGAGTGGTGTGGCTGCTATGTGGGTGTGATAATTTGCATTGTGAGTTGATGACGGAGAGGAGGCGGAGGAGTCAGCCTTGCGTTTAAGGCAAAGAAGAAGAATCGAAGCCGTTGAGTTGAGAGAAAAGGAGTGGGTGTTGGGTTTTGAAAAAGAGGGAAGGAGAAAAATAGAGGTCCCTTGGACAATGAACTGTAATTTCGAACTTTAATTTCTTTTAAAAGCTTGTTGTAATGTAGAAATCCAGTAGCCAAGTGAAAGGATGAGAATAATTGTAAGATAGCACAGTATTTGAAGGCCCCAATGTGCTACCCTGTAAGAAAATATATGAGCGCGCGCGCACACTCACGTACATAGGATTAAAGTATGAATGGAAGTGTTCTCAATAGTAGAAACGAGTAAGAGAAAAAGGAATGATTCTAGGCGGATTTCCTCTACGTCCATGGGGTGAGATTTAAACTCAATTTAGGAAACAACATTTAGTTATTTTTTCGGACACACTTCCGCCCAAGGTTCTAAAAAGTGCTAGGCGGATGCTAGGCGGCGGAGCCTGGCCCAGCGCCAGGCGGGAACTAGTCGGGAATAGTCGAGATTAGTCGGGACCTAGGCGGGGCTTAGAACTAGGCGTTGGAGAGGGGCCTAGCGCCTAGGCGCCCTTAGGCGGGTCTTTTAGAACACTGCTTCCGCCTAATGAGAGCGATCGCCACACAACATGACGCGATCGCCACACAGGAAGAGAGGTAAGGGACTGTTTTGACGCTCCGGACCTCGATCCGGGGTTCCGAGGTCCGTATTTTTGTAAATATGTCTGTTTACAATTTTTCATCCCGATCATGAATTCGGACTCGGTTTTTCCAAATTGCGCACCGATAAGGCGAACAGACTTCCCGCGCGGCCAAATCGAGTCTTTTAGGTCAATTACAAGGATTTAAACCAATTAAAAGGGTTCGTTGGGGGTGCGAGATCGGGGTGTCTACAGTTGGTTAACTTTAGCGACGACCAAAGTCGTCACTAATGATTCATCTATCGACGACTTTTGTTAATTAGCAACGATATGAGTAGGTGAGGTGTCCTTGTGTAAAGAATAGAAGTTGAAGTGTTAGATGTATTTTCTTAAACCTTGGAGGACTTAAGTGTATATTGTGGGAAGATTTTTTATTTGAGTTAGTCAAGGGAGGTCATACCTCTCCCTTTTTCCCTCACCTCCTTTATTTACCTCCCATACCTCCTCATTTCCATCATCTTCATCTTCTTCTTTCACCTCCTCAAAATCCTCCATGGAAACTCCTCCCCAAGATCCTCCCTTCCAAAAATTATAGTAAATTCAATTCCTTCCCATTTGACGATCCGTTTGTACTTCCTTGTTCGTGGCGGCGAGGGGAGCGCATCAAGCCCGGAAAATAGTGATTTCATCTTGTGTGGTTAAAGTAAGTTATTATGACTTTCTTCTAATAATTGCCATTTTATGTGTTAATGAATACTTTGTGGAAAGAAAAAGGTTTTGAAAATTTTGAATAATGTTATTTGAGTAAATGGGTTATTTAAGGTTGAATTGATTTTTAGTTATAAGATGGGGGTCTAAGTTGAAAGAATGAGGGTATAATGAGTGTAAGATGTTAATGAATTTAATGGAGTTATTGTATGTGGTTATGTCCATCTTACTTTGATTTGGGAGATGTTATGAATATATCTCAATTGGGTTGAAAGAAGTAGAAAAGGATTTGGAATGCTTTTAATGGTGTGAGTTATTAGGACTTTCCTT
Organism: Adenophora triphylla var. japonica; assembly: GCA_022495995.1. Classification (NCBI taxonomy): domain Eukaryota; kingdom Viridiplantae; phylum Streptophyta; class Magnoliopsida; order Asterales; family Campanulaceae; genus Adenophora; species Adenophora triphylla. The sequence continues at coordinate 19,795 of JAFEMH010003985.1, forward strand.
TATATTTGCTTATAAAATGTTTAATGTTGATATTATTTGTCATAATGGATGTTTGGTATGTTGGAAAATTTCTTGGAGTTGAAAGGTTGGCTAATGACCTAAATGTGGTGTTGTGGTTTATGGAAGTGGATAAAGAGTAAGATTGTATGGCTTAAGTAGGACTAAGAAGGTTAAATTAAATGTGGTAGGAAAATGTGTAAAATAACTAAATGGCAAGGGATCTAGGTTTATCTTAGTGATGGGAATGATTTAGTATGAGTTATGGGTGCAGTTAGTGAGCCTTATCGTGCCTTAAAAATAGAGTATGTTGGTGGTTTATGCTTGAAATTGGTTAATGATATTTGTTCCAGCTTTATTCTGAATTCTGGGCTGAGAGCACGACTCGTGCTCTGGGGCACGAGTTAGGCACGAGTCGTCCCTTGGGTTTTTAACTAAGTCGTGACTTGTGGGGACGAGTGTTTCAGGAGGGGTATCAGAGGGGCACGAGTCGTGCCCTGCACTGCAGTCTCTGAATCATTTTCCAAGCTATAGAAACCTATTCAACCTAGGATATAATTGGACCCTCTTTAACTATAATGGTAGTAGAACATTTTAGCTATACAACGGTATCTTCCCTGGTCAAAATGGAATTGTGGAAGTAGTTTAAATATTGTTCGAAAGATGGTTGATAAGCTTGATTCGTAACTTCATCAAAGTGGTTCAAACTTGGGAAGTTGATCTTGAACTTTTATTAAGGTTATTCAAGGGTGTGTAATGACTACGTAGGAATGGTTTATGGTACATGGTGACCTTACTTGCTTTCATATCCTTGGTGGTTAGTTTGAATAGTATAGAAGCTATAGGTTACACTATTGCGCTAGTTGAAAATGTGTATTTATCACATTGTGGCATTGTATCCCAAGTGTGGATTAATTGGCATGTTGTTATATTGTATCCCAAGTGTGAATTATTTGGCATGTTGTTATATTGTATCCCAAGTGTGGATTTATTGGTTATATTGTTACCTTACTTGAATTCATATTCATTGATGGTATTATGCATAGTGTATTAAATGAATGTTGCACTATGGTATTTGATTAACATGAGTATACATTACCATGTTGTTATATTATTATCCCTTTGGTGGATTTTATTTCAAGTAACTATTATGTGCTTGAACATGTTTATATTATATGTAATCCAGGGGTATAATGGAATTTAATCAATTATGGATGTGTTCTATAAGTGATTGAAAGTTCATTATACCTGTGACAGTCCCCCTTCCGTGGTCAACAGATTGGGGTGTACAAGCTTCTGTATTGAGCCAAAAGCCTTACAGTTAGCTGCAATTTTATTGGAGTTAGGTGGAATGCTTCTGTATTAAGCCAAAAGCCTTACAGATAGCGGTGTTATTATATGGTACTCTGAATGAAGAGTCATATAAGTATTTCTTTCCTTATATGGATCTCTGGAGTATGAGTCCTATAAGCGGTGAATGTGCACGGGGGCAGTTCACCAAAGAGCGGAGTTTTACTCCCATGTTGTACGATATATTGTTCAGACGAGAAAGGTAAAATGAGGTAACGTAAGGTGTTTACCGCTTTTATAATGTGTTATGTGTAACCATGCTATGTGTTGCATCTTGTTTGGCATCTTGCTGCATTCATAATAGCTTATTGAGATTTATTCTCACCCCTTCCCCTTTACTATTTTAGATCGTCTTGAGACAGTGACCCGAACCGGTGGAGGGGATAAGAGGTTGGACTTTTGCTTTTGGGACTTGTCAGGTTATGTATATGGGTTGGTTGTCTGTGAGTATTTATTAAGTATTACTCTTTTGGAAAGTTGTATATAAAACTCTTTTGTAAAACAAAGTTATTTGGGGGTTTTCGATGTAATTAATCAGATTACGGTTTATTGAAGTTGTAGTTGAAATTCCTCCAAGTGGAGATATTATTAGTTGATTTATTTTAACGGTTTGAGAATTGGTTTTCTTGTAAGGTGAAATAAAAGTTTTAAACATTTAAGATGGGTTTTCTTAGTTTGGGCTTCTCAAGCTCGGAACACGCGTTAGGTTCCGGATTGGGGTGCTCACAAATATGTTGACCTTGGACCAGATTTAGCAACGACTTAGTCGTTGTCGCTAATTAAATACTCCCTCCGTCCCACGTGAATGAAAACTTATTTCTATTTTGGTCCGTCCCACATGAATGCAAACTTCCCAAAATGGCAAAGAATATTCACTATTTCACCCACTCATTCTCTCTCCTACTTCACTTTTACACTCACAACATTCTCTCTCCTCACTATTCCTCCCACTCATTCTCTCTCCTATTTAATTTTTCATACTCATAACATTTAACTTTTTCTCTTTCTTACATCACTTTTCCTTAATTCCCACACCCAAAAAGTTAGTCCACATTCACGTGGGACGGAGGGAGTATATGTCAACGACTTATCTGTCGCTAATAATTAGATTATATTTAAAATAAGTGATTTATTTTTTAAAAAACTTGAATAAATATATGTAGAGCAAGTTTTGGGAGAAACTAGTTTCTTCATAAATTATAAAAAGTCCACTTTTTTTCTACTTCCTAGTAGATAGTGAATATTTAGGAACAGTTTATAAAACAGGACTTTCTATAACTTAAGGAGAAACTAGTTTCCCCCAAAATCTTGTGATATACTCCCTCCGTCCCACGTCATTGAGGACCATTTTTTCGGGCACGATAATTAAGAAATATTATTAAGATAATAAAAATGTGTGGTAGGAAATGAAGAGAGAGAATGAGTGGAGTTGGTTGAATAAATTGTGTGGTAGGAAATGAAGAGAGAGAATGAGTGGGTGGGGTAGGGTGAATATAAAATAATAAATTTATTTCCATTTTGGGCAGTTTGCATTCACGTGGGACGGACCAAAAAGGAAATAAGTTTGCATTCACGTGGGGCGGAGGGAGTATGTATTATATTTATTTTAAATATAGAAATTATTTTTATAACATAATTCCTCCATTATAAAACACCTTCCAGTTTCCACCATCAATTACAAACTTATCATCAAGTTAGAAAACTAATCCATATTTTATTTATTTATTACTTTTTGATAGCATTTCTTTTATTTATTTAGTGACTATTCTTTGATAATTTGATTAAAATTTGATTGTTAAAATCTAATAGTCTTGCTGCCCATTGTCATTCTTCTCCACCTTGAACAAACTTTAAGCTTTCACCATGTTTTCACAATCATCCGCCGCCCCGACCCGCCATCTGCAACCACTAACTGCAACCATGACCTACCACTCGCCGCCTTGCCGGTCACATACAACAACCGCCAACCACCTTCACAAACCACAAAAGTTTGAAAGAATTGGAGATCTGAGACAGACAAATACACACACAAGAGAGAGAGAGAGAGAGAGAGAGAGAGAGAAAGGGGACGGAGAAAAAAAAAGTGAAAAAATTAGAGAGGAGTGAGGGAGAGAGGGTGGGTTTCCATTGGATTGAGCGATAGAGATGGAGGGCGGCAGAGAGTCGACAGTACGACAGTGGAGCGATGGAGATGAGGTGGGACGGGGGTGGAGGAAGGAGAAAAAGATGAAGAAGAGAAAGAAAGAGAGAGAGAGATAGAAAATTAGGGTTAGGGAGGGGGAAGGAGCGCTGATGATGGAGGTTAATAAGTGGAGAGAGTAAGGTTTGTTTGATTTATGGATTAGGAGAGAAAAAGAGTTTGTTGGGTGAATTATTTATCATTGGATTGAATTCCATGTCATGAATTCAATGGTCAAGATCTAGCTTAGTCTATAATCCATATGATTATTTGCAATCTAATAGAACAATGCCATAATATGATAACTTTTAATTGTTTTACACCAAATTTTAGTTAAATATTATGCCTAATATTATTATTATTATTATTATTATTATTATTATTATTATTATTATTATTATTATTATTATTATTATTATTATTATCATATAATTAGTAATAATACTTAATAGTAATACTAATAATAATAATTATTATATAATTAGTAATAATACTTAATAATACTACTAATAATAACTAGCTAATAATGCATAATACCAATAATTACTATATTACTCATTAATATTTAAAATATTTTACTAATATTAATCCTTATTATGATGATTTGATAATGTGACTAAAAAAAATAGTACTTAATAATTGTATAATTAGTGTGAACACTTACTTGAAAAGTGCCGATCGTATTTAGCCAAATTAAATGTGAATATAAGCTGAAAATATACCTGAAGTACATAAATGTCTAGCTAGACCGAACCAAAATCATATAATTATACCCCATACCCTAAATCTCATATCCCCTACACCTTAAACCCTAAATCATATACTAAATCTCATATACTTTCTCCGTCCCACACGACTTAAAATAATTTGCTATTTTGGGCGTTTCACTCGACTTATAACGTCCCACAATGGCAAGTTTATATTATATTTATATTCAATGAGACTTACTTGTGATATTAACAACAACAATCCACTTACTATTCATCCCACTTATCTCTTCTATTTTACTTTCAAACTCACAATACCTTCTCCATTCATTCTCTTTCCTCGTATTATATTAATATTTCTTAATATCCGTGTCGCAAAGAGAAAATCCTAAGTTGGATGAAACGGAGGGAATATACCATAAACCCTAATATACCCCATACCATAAATCTCATATATATCATAAACCCTAAATAATATAACCCATACCCTAAACCTTAATTTATATACATATATCTCATATATACCGCTATACCCTAACCCTTAAATATAAACATACCCCATACACCCCAAATCCTAATCATACTCCCTCATTTCCACAATAGAAGTTACTTTCGTTCAAACTTACTTCAACTTTGACTAACATTTTATGCTAAAGTAATAATCATAAAAGAATGATTATTTAATCATCAATAGAAACATTATCAATAACTATTTTTTTAATTCTCATGCAGATAAATAGTTTAGCATAAATTATTAGTCAGATACTCATAGCCTAAACCCTAAATCATACTTTCTCCGTCCCGGTTTAACCTTCATAATTTTTTTAAAATAAAAAAATTGATTATATAAATAACAATTAATAATTATTTAATTTAATATTACTTAAATAAATATTTAAAAATTATATAAATAAACGATTAGCTTAATAATAAATATTTTTTTATTTATATTACTTAAAAAATTAGATATTATATAAATAAATGATTAGTTTCATAATTAATAATTATTTAATTTAATATTATATTATATAAATAAATAATTAAATACTCCCTCCGTCCCACGTGAATAGACACCAAAAATCTTGGCACAATAACTAAGAAAAATGAATATAATAATGAAAATGTGTGGTAGGAAATGAAGAGAGAGAATGAGTGGAGTTGGTTGAATAAATTGTGTGGTAGGAAATGAAGTGAGAGAATGAGTGGGTGGGGTAGGATGAATATAAAATAATAAATTCTTTTCCATTTTTAATAGTCTATTCACGTGGGACGTCCCAAAAAGGAAATAAGTGTCTATTCACGTGGGACGGAGGGAGTATTATATAAAAATGATCATTTTAATAATTAATAGTTATTTAAATTAAGATTATATTAAATTGCAAAATATTAGCGACGACCATTGTGAATTAGCGACGACAATGTCGTCACTAAAAGACTATACAAATTCCCATAACATTACTGGCCGCCGATTTAAATTTACTTTTCTTGCCTATTTTAACGACGACCAATGTGAATTGGCGACGATATTCTTCACTAAATGAAATTGAGATTACCAACGATATTGTCATCGCTAAATTAATATATGTCATCGCTAATTAGCGACGAAATTTGTCCAATGGTAAATTTCCGTTGCTGATTTGCATGATTCTAGTAGTGATTACTTCACACAATAAACCAATAAACAGTTGAAACAAGTTCCAATTTTTGGGGTATAGGAATTTGAATGTTTTTTTTTATCACAAAATCGACAATTATTTCAGATCAAACATTTTGTTTAAAAGTGAAAATTATTTCGGAATGGAGGGAATACTAATTTCTTCTACAGAATTTAATGAGGGCACAGTCTACTAACCCCTTAACTTGACACCTTGTTCAAGCAGGATAATAATTAACTAGAGCAAACTTGGCCAAAATGTTAATGTGAGTCTTCCTACATCATATGACACCATGCATTCATCTCTTGAATTATATGACACCATGCATACTTTCTCCGTTAGCGTTTATATTTGTGAGTTAGGCTCCGTTTGTTTAGTGTAAAACATTTTTTGAAAAATGATTTTCAGCAAAATATTTTACGGAAAATGAAAATATTTTCCGGAAAATAAGATAAAAATGAAATTTATCCCATTTTCTTTTCTGGTGCGAAACAAACACCGATTTTCCCCCAAACAAACTGACGCAGCACGGAAGCAAGATAGATTCGTGATTAGCGCACTAATCACAAGAATTCACAAGCAATGAATCCTCAAGAACACAAATCTGGAATCCACCAGAAAATTAAAGAGAAAACCTCTTTGAATTGGAAATCAATAATAATTAAGTTGTCCTCCAAAAATAAAAGACTAAGTATTTATACTTCTACCTAGGCAGCAAATAAAAGAGTTCCCAAAATAAATAAAATGCCAAAATTAAGAGTTTTTCCGTAATTAAAAAGGAATCAGTCTTCAATCCTCCGTCTCGAGCGCGGCCGCCCTTAGGCCCAGCGCGGTCGCGCACCTTGGCCGAGACTCACGCCAGTTCTCCCTCGTCTTCAGCGCGGTCGCTCTCCTCCCGAGCGCGATCGCGCACCTCGCGTAAACCGATGCCCGGTTAACACCGTCTTGAGCGCGGTCGCGCACCCCACGAGCGCGGTCGCTCTCGCTCCCGTATCGCCTCCTCCACCTCCAAAGAACTCGACTCCGAGTTCTCATCAGATAAAGAACTCCATCCGCATGATACTCATATAGGTCCGCCACGTTGAAAGTATTCGAGATGTTCAAATTATCGTGAAGAGCCACCACATATGCATTGTCATTGATCTTCCGAGTCACCTTGAAAGGCCCATACTTGCGAGGTTGCAATTTCTTGTACGTGCCAACAGGAAAACGCTCTCGTCGAAGGAAAACCATAACATCATCCCCAACCTTGAAAACTTTGACCCGTTTCTTCTTGTCTGCAGCAGCTTTATTCTTCATTCCCGTTGCCTCCAATTTGGCCCGAACTTCTTCTTTGACAAAGACACACTTCATTGGCCATATTTTCACTGCTTGGCTCACACCACGACCCCTTGGTAAAGGTACCAAATCAACAACATGCTTTGGCGTCGACGAATAGACTACAGAAAATGGTGATTTACCCGTAGCCGAATGAACTGCACTGTTGTAAGCAAACTCCACCTGCGGTAATGCCAAATCCCACTGCTTCGGCTTGTCCCCACAAACACTTCTGATCATGTTTCCCAATGTCCTGTTTTTAACCTCGCCGTCCGTCCGTCTGGACGGATGAGCCGTAGAACTTCTATTCAACGCAAGCACCAAACATACGCCATAATGTCACCCAAAAATGGCTCAAAAACTTAGTGTCCCTATCTCAAGTAATGGACTTAGGAACACCGTGAAGACGTACCACCTCTCGAAAGAACAATTTTTGCAATATTAGAGGCATCCGAGGTCTTCTTGCAAGCAATAAAATGAGACATTTTGGAAAATCGATCCACTACCACGAAAACAGAATCCACACCTCGTTGAGTGTGAGGTAAACCCAACACAAAATCCATAGATAAATCGAGCCATATATCATCAGAATAGGCAAAGGCAAATAAAGACCGGTATTTTGAGATTGACCTTTAGATACCTCGACAAACATAACAACGCCTCGACGATAGCACCCGCATCCTTCCGCAGTTGAGGCCGTAAATAACGCTCCTCCAAGCTAGCGATTGTCTTGTCACGCCCAAGTGTCCACTAAGGCCTCCCCATGCAAGTCTCGGACGCCTTCTCACGTAATGACGTCACAGAATGCACAATCGGTCTCCTTTGAACGTAAAACCATCACGGACATGAAAATCTCGCACTCGGGTGCTTGCCCACACACTTAAACCATAGTTCCTCGAAATCCGGATCTTCCCCATATAACTCCTTCAAAGAACTCAAACCCGACGACTTCCCGAGACAGTGTAAGTAATAAGGAAGCCCTCCTACTCGTAGCGTCCGCCACTTTGTTCGAACCCTGACTTATGTTGGATAATGAAAGGAAACTTCGCAGATAACTAACCCATCGAGCATGCATCTTGTTTATCACCTTCTCGATCGTGCAAGAACTTGAGGGCAAGATGATCGTAAAATAAAATAAATTCCTCTCGAACAAGATAATGCTCCCACTGTCGCAAGGCCCGAAAAACAAAGATAGAATTCCTGGTCATAAGTACTCCACTTCTGACGCGCCTCACTCAACTTCTCACTAAAGAAAGCCACAGGTCGCTTCTCTTGTGATAGGACAGCTCCAATCCCTACACCACTAGCATCACATTCCACCTGAAAGATTTTATCAAAGTCGGGTAGGGCAAGAACTGGTGCAGTACAAAGTTTTTCCTTAATGAGGGCAAAACTCGTTCTTGCTCAAAACCCCAATGAAACTTACCCTTCTTCAAACACTCGGTAATAGGAGCGATGATGGTACCGAAATTCCGAACAAACCTCCTATAGAAGGTAGCTAAGCCATGAAAGCTACGCACCTCGATGTGAAGTTGGGGCGGCCAATCTCTAATGGCCCTCACTTTCTCCTCATCCACCGAATACCATCCTCACCAACCACAAAACCCAGAAAAAGTAACTTGTTGGTGCGTAAAATACACTTCTTAAGATTGATGTAGAGTGGTTATCTTTTAGGACTTGCAATACTTGCCTAAGATGATCGAGATGTGCAATTCTATCTCTACTATAAATCAGGATATCATCGAAATAAACGACAACAAAAGAACCAATAAAAGGTCGGAATACCTGATTCATCAACCGCATGAAAGTGCTAGGGGCATTCGAGAGTCCGAATGGCATGACAAGCCACTCATAAAGGCCATCCTTGCTCTTGAAGGCTGTTTTCCACTCATCTCCCGGCCTAATCCGAATCGATGGTACCCGCTGCGCAAATCCGGTTCGTGAACACTCTCGACCAGATAACTCATCAAGCATATCTTCCAAACGGGGAATAGGAAATCGATACTTGATGGTAATTTTGTTGATGGCCCGGCTGTCCACACACATACGCCACTGATTACCCTTTTTTGGCACAAGCAAAACCGGCACTGCACACGGACTCATGCTCTCCCTAATAAACCCCTTTCGCAGCAAGTCCTCAATCTGCTCCCGAAGTATCTCATTCTCCTTAGGACTCATGCGATAATGTGGAAGGTTTGGCAAGCTAGCTCCCGGAATCAAGTCAATCGATCTTGAATGTCCCTCATGGGTGGTAGATCATTTGGCAATTCTTCGGATAGCAATCCCTGAAAATCTGCAAGTAGTTCTTCAATGTCCCTTGGCAACCCAATCTCCACACTGACAGAACCCAACAACCCCTTAATGACTATAGGGCAAAAATACTCCGACTCCTCAATAGCTGCGGCAAGATCCTTCTCATTCTGAATAAGCATCAACACTGGCTTATCCTTCTCAACTGGCTTTTCAAACCGCGAAACAGGAGCTATAGCAATCTTGTGCTTGTTCCAGTTGAACAACACCACATTATCCTTACCCCTATAGGTAATATCATGATCGTATTGCCATGGACGACCCAATAATACATGACATACATCCATATTCAAAGACATCACGAGACAACTTCCTCCTTATAGTGTTTCCCGATAGAAATGGGAACCCTACAAGTACGTGACACTCTAAGTTCAACCCGTATTCACCCACCCCAAACCATAGGGTTTCTCATGTGGTTCGCTTTCAATCCAAGGAAATCAACTAATTTCGCGAAACTAAATTTTCTGCAACCATTATCAACAATTAAATTGCATACCTTGTTAGCAATGGAACAAAGTGTGCACGAAAAAGATTCTTCCTCTCGCCCTCGTCCTTGGAAGATAGCAACATCGTTGAAGAACAAAACCCACATGTTCTCCGACTCCTCCTCTGCGAACTCGGCTCCGGCATCCTCATCATCCTCCTCCTCTACTTCTTCTTCCTCTTCTAAGAATGCAGCGGTGCCTCTTGGGGCAAACGTTGGACCTATGACCAAATCCCTGACAAATAAAACATTTATCTCCTCGGCTTGGCATACGGATTTGCTGTTTTCTGTACCGGTGCCTTGTTCCCTGTCGAGTTGCTCGCCGCTACACGGTTCCTCGTCGCGCCTGTTCCCCACCGAATCAAGTTTCCTGCAGCTACTAGTCGCCCCCTTCTCCTTGTTACTCCCTTCATCAGCACCACCTTGCGGACTCCATTTGCGAAAAGGAGCATTAAAGACCCTTGTACTCGACTTCTCCATAAGCTCCGCCCTCAAGGCCGCAGAAGCATCTGTCAAATTCCGTACTTGATGCAAACCCATCTTGTCTTGTATTGAGCCCTTCGCACCATTGATGTAGCGTGCAACCTTCGCTCCTCGGACTCATCGATCTCCACCCTTGCAGCTGTACCTCGAAACTCGGTAGTATACTCATCAACCGTCCTCTTGCCTTGAACACAATTCGGATATAACTTATACAAAATCGCTCGTAATCTGCAGCAAAACCTTCCGGAGATCAACTGCTTCATCCGCCTCCAAGTCCTAACTGGCTCCTTCCCTTGTCGTCGTCTCTGTACTACTAGTTTATCCCACCAAACTGCAGCAGTACTCTTCAAACGAATCGCTACCATCTTTACCTGTTTATTAGCAGGTACTTTCATGACCTCAAAGAAGCGATCGACATTAGTTTGCCAGTCTAGAAAATCCTCTATACCCATAGTTCCATAAAAATGAGGGATTTCAGCCTTAATTCTATAATCATGTCGATTTTGATTGTTACCTTGTTCTCCATCATCCTCCACGACTTCTTCCTCCGAACTGGATCCATCCTCTTCCCGATTTTCAGCCCTCTGAGGACGTCGAACGGGTTCTTCCCTGTCTCCTTCACCCCTAGGGTTTCGATCATCATTCCGATCCCGTTGAGCAGCAACCAACGCGGCGATATGTGTTGTCAACGCAGCGATGGCGTTAGTAATCCCCTCGATATCAGCTTTGGTAGCCTGATCTCCCATAATCCCTCGCATGGTGAAAAGACAGATATGGCTTGCTCGATACCAACCGACGCAGCCACGTAAGCAAGATAGATTCGTGATTAGCGCACTAATCACAAGAATTCACAAGCAATGAATCCTCAAGAACACAAATCTGGAATCCACCAGAAAATTAAAGAGAAAACCTCTTTGAATTGGAAATCAATAATAATTAAGTTGTCCTCCAAAAATAAAAGACTAAGTATTTATACTTCTACCTAGGCAGCAAATAAAAGAGTTCCCAAAATAAATAAAATGCCAAAATTAAGAGTTTTTCCGTAATTAAAAAGGAATCAGTCTTCAATCCTCCGTCTCGAGCGCGGCCGCCCTTAGGCCCAGCGCGGTCGCGCACCTTGGCCGAGACTCACGCCAGTTCTCCCTCGTCTTCAGCGCGGTCGCTCTCCTCCCGAGCGCGGTCGCGCACCTTGGCAGAAACTGATGCCTGGTTAACACCGTCTTGAGCGCGGTCGCGCACCCCCATGAGCGCGGTCGCTCTCGCTCCTGTATCACAAACGGAGCGTTAATGAATAGCTTGCGTAACTGCAATTTATTTTTCTTCAAAGACATGCAATATATATATATAGGTTGCTCCACTTGGATGGAATTGGAAGTTGCATAAGCTGCGTGTATTGATCAATGTGGTCTTCAGTAGTTTTCACACTCTTCTAAGGAAAAAATGAGTAGCTAAAAATCGTTAAAAAAAGAATTTTATTTTTTAAAGAGTTTACTTCCTAGCAATTCTATGATTTACATAATTAGGAAACTAAATAATAGAATCAAACTATGATAAGGAAACTGAATAAGGAAACTAAATTGTTGAGTCTTTGACTGTATCTTTGACACTAAACACCCTATATATATCGAGCTTTTTGAGTCCTCTTTCTTTCTCGGTCCGTAACGTTGCTTTTATCATATTTCTCTCTCTTAATATGGCTACTTCTTCTTCTTCTGGTGTTGTATTTTGTCCCGATAAATATGAATGCATAGCAATCTTGATGTCCAAGCTTGTTGGATATCCTTTTCCTTGTGATGATATTCGTCAAGACTTGAATCCGTACGACGAAACCCAACTCCCTAATATTTTCAAGGATGCCCAAACCAAGGATTTGTACTTCTTCTTCAACAAGTTATCGAGGAAGGGTAAATCTGGATCAAAGAACGTCAATCGAACTGCTGGGAAGGGAACCTGGCACGGGGAGCAAAAAAGCCATGTTAATTACAATAATGAAGGTGTTGTAGAAATCATAGGGACGCAACATACTTTCAAGTATAAAGAAAAGGGTTCCGAAAACGATAATGGTTATCTAATGACTGAGTACAGATTGCTAGAGGACACATGGCTTGAATATGATATGGTCAAGCACGGCGTCTTTTGTGTTCTGCGCCTTAACACAAGTGGAACAAAGGACCCGCGGAAGAAAAAACGCAAGTCGTGTCATGTCAATAATGATAATGAAGCTGCTGCAAAAAGAGTCTGTAGTTCTTCGTCTGATGAAGAAGCAGGTCTTCATCAAACTACTGTTGTTAATGATCTGCAGGGTTTGACGGCTTCCCCTGCTGTTGCGAATCCTGTTTCTTGCTGGACTGCCGGTGATCCGCAGAATTCGGCTTTGACTAATTTTCCAACAAGTTGGGGTGAAGGAAACGTTCAACAACAGATGACGATGAGTGGAGAAGAATTTCAAGTTGCAGCTGCAGGTGAGTGTGATCTGCAACTCTCACTATTCCAGAGGCTTCTGATGAAGGATTATGATGATGACGACGACCACAATAACAATTTTATCATAAGCAGTGAATTAGCTGAAATTGCTGCTGCGAATCCTCCCCTATCTTGTTGGACAGCCGGCGGGGAACCGCTGATTCCGGCTTTGCCTGATCCAGTTACTTGGGACGATGGAGACAATGAACAGATGATGATGACCAGTGAAGAAGAATCTCAAGTTGCTGCTACAGTTGCCCCCTCCTCCGATGGTTGCTCCAACAACAAACTGTCGGTACTTGAGAGAATGCAGCAATTTGAGAAGCTTCAAGAACTTGAGAGGCAGCTAATGATGGATGACGATGACCAGCAAAGCGACGACATGCCTAGCTTCAAGCACTTGTTAACTAATCCTAAGTAGAGTTGGATCTCAACATTACAGTTAGGTATCCCTCTATATTGCAAACACGCAGTTACACTTATTTCAGCTTGTACAGTAAAAATATTCAGATTTTGTTGCGGATCAATGAGGAAGTTTCTTTATATGTTCTGAGTTTTATTTATATATATGTATGCTCTCTTCTGCTTGTGTTATTTTGTTTCTTTAGATCAGAGTGTAGAAAATTAAGGTTACATGCATGCAACCTTAATTTTTCCATGATCCATTCCCAAAAAAATAAAAATAAAAATAAAAATAAAATAAATTACAGCCAGGACATCTGACCTTTTATTGAATTTTATTACTATTTTGCTTGGTTTCAAATTACAAGAAAGATATATTTAGAAAGGTACAAGTGTATAATCTCATCCCCGGTTACCAATAATCATTACAAGAGCACACACCTCGATCAAAAAAGTGAAAACGGTTATTATCTCTGACAACAATCTTCCGATCATATACATCTGACACCAACTTTGCAAAAGAATGGCAGTCGAAACACATCCGAAGATTCTTGACAACACGAATAGGCCTCCCTTGACTAGTGCCTATAAGCCCAAATGCTATGGCTAGTTTCTCACTGTGTTGACTCAGCAAGTACTCTTTCTCCTTCTCATCAACATCTAACAAAACATTACTTGTATCAGGAACATAGCCTGCATCTTTCAGTCTGCAACTTATCTCATATAACATGGAAGATATTAGGATTTTTCCAGAATGTGATTCATCATCACCTGAAGTAAACTCATGTATTGTTCCATTGACTTCAATGGAACTTGATCCGGGAGTTTTTCGAACCCCTTTCTCCTTCATGGTTAATCTCATTTTTGCAACTTTGTTCCAGTTTCCAACTGAAGCGTATATGTTAGACAGAAGCACATAAATACCAGTTCTCTCATTTGCTGATTCACCCATCATTTCAGCTGCATATGTTGCCATTTTATCTTTCTTGTGTTTTCTGCAAGCAGACAGAAAAGCTCCCCAAATGGCATCATTTGGCTCCATTGGCATGGTTTTTATCAGATCATGAGCTTCATTTAAATACCCACCTCGGCCAAGTAGATCGACAAGACACCCATAGTGCACTAGTTTAGGGGAAATCCCATGGTTTTTTTCCATTGCTTCAAAAATGTCCTTGCCTTCATGTACTAATCCTGCGTGACTGCATGCTGTTAGTACACCCACAAATACAACTTCATCAGGTTTAACACCTTGTTCCAGCATCTCATTGAAAAGTTCAATTGCTCGCTTTCCATTTCCTTCCATAGCCATTGCACCGATAGCTGCTGTCCAGGCGGAAACATCCCTTTCTTTCATATTTTCAAACACTTCCATAGCACTTAGAGGATCCCCACACCTAGCAAACATGTCAACAAGGGCTGTCTTTAGCTTCATATCACAATGAATTTCATTCTTTTTGATATAAAGATAACTCCACTTCGCTAAATCAATAGCTCCTAAATACCCACAGGCAGATGCAACGCTTGCCATAGTCATCCTGTCTGCTTTCATTCCTCCACTCTGCATGGCTCGAAAAAGTTCAATTGCATCCTCAAACAAGCTTTCTTGTACTAAGGCATCTATCATAGTGTTCCAAGATACAATATTTCTTTCAGGCATCTCATCAAAAACTTTCCTAGCTAACTTTACATCATTATTTCTTGCTAAACCTGCAATTATTGAATTCCGTGAGACAATATTCTTGCTCGACATCTGATCGAACACTTTGCAACCTAAATCTGGTTTTCCACATTTCATATACATGTCAATGAAGGCATTGTTAACACTCTCTGAACTCTCTAAGCCATTCCTCAAAGCATAACAATGACACTGCTGCCCTAAAAACAAATTACTCATTTCCACAGCAGCCGACAATGCAGACAATATAGAAATCTTATCAGGTCGTGGCCCCAGTTTCAACATGTCACACAATATATCAAGTGCTTCTTTTACCATCCCTTGTTGAACATAATTAGATAAAATAGTATTAGAAAGCACCAAATTGCTATCACCATATTCATCAATTAACTGTTTTGCCTTACAAATGGCTCCACATTTCATATACATATCAACGACCGCATTAACCAAAATCGAGTTCATTTTAACCCCCGTCTTTCCAATATACGAGCACACCCGCTCACCCAAACCCAAATCACCTAACTTTGCACAACATGAAACCACACAAACCATAGTAACTGAATTCGGCATAATTCCCACATCCACCATCTCAAGAAACAAATGTACAGCCTCCTTTGACAGATCCCTTCTAGAGTACCCACAAATCAAACTAGTCCATGACACAACATTTCTGTCAAGCATTTCATCAAACACCTTCTGTCCTTTATCCAACTTGGTCACTGAAGCTCACCAAGATACAAGGCAAAATGTGAAAGCTTGCTTGTTGGAGCCAGCACATGCTTGTAAGTTCTTTTAACTACTGAAAGAATGTGTCCTTTTGAAAATTTCAAGCTATCTCTCACTCTTGTATTATGCTACACATGCTCTTTTCAGCAGCAGCCCCTGGAAATGAAAACAAAACCGGGGATGCTATTGATAGCTTTAAGGAGATACCTGCTAATGAAGATGAAACAGACACCCTTTCTGATATTGACGATGTTGAGGTTTGTTAACACACATAGCAATCAATCTACATATATTTTTTCATGCCTCTTCTTTATATGGTCAACATATTATATGTTTTGTTGATGAATATGATTTGAAATGCCATGGTTCAAGGCCTCAAGCTTATTCTACCCTTCAACCCAAAATATCTTTTACCGCTGATTAACTTAAATATGTTCCTAGAGTGTTGGCTCTTCTAAATTGCATGCCTATTCTCTCAGTTCTGCAATGGTTTCATGCACTTGCTTATGTTAATTGTGGAATTCAGTGTTCATATCTTTTGCGTTGAAGCTTTAAAATAAGTGACGGTCCAACTGCAACACATATTGTTTTCTGATATAGGTCAATTGCTACCTCAACAATGAAGAAGAGAGCCGTTTTAAAAAGATTATCTGGGAAGAAATGAACAAAGAATATCTTCAGGTAATTATTTTTCTTAAAACCAGATGGTTGTCCTCTATGGAGGAAATCATGCATGCTCTTCTATATCCAACACAGCCATGACTATTGTAGTAATATATATACCTATTTTTTTTTTTCAGGAACAAGCAGCTAAGGAAGCTGCCGCTGCTGCTGTTCGTAAACTTTATAGTGAAGCTTCAGATGATGTTCGTTCCGCACAGGAGCTTGCTGCAGCAGCAGCAGCTGCTGTGGCAAAATCAAAAGAGGTCAGTGCTGTGTATTCTTTGGTTGGTGTTTTCACATATGATTTACTGTTATATGATCTTGAGTATGTACTGACTGAAGCTCTAACGCTGGCATAAGTCAAGTGGAAAAAAGGCATCTCAGATTTGAGATACATCGAAATGAGCTCGATCCTAAATATATGTTGAATAATGTCTCCTCACTCAAATATAGGACCCTCTTTGTTTTTTTTTTTTTTTGAAAGCAAATATAGCGCACTCTTACTGACAGGAATCTATTGGCTATTATGAATGTTTAATTTGAGTCATATGGGATTAGATTGCACTCTAATTTCTACTTCAACCCCCACTGGACACTCTACATTAAGCATTGATGAGAGCGAGTGGAGAAAGAGACTTAGGTTGTGTTTGATAGCAACAAGCACCAACAAACACTTGATGCTTGTTGTTGAATGTCAATCTTAGAAAACTTGAGTCTTTGTAAACAAGCCATTGTCAATCTTCATGCTTAGCGACTCTTTTTCGGTAAGTGAAAAATATGGACGCTGGTCCGGTAAGAGGAATATGGGATGGTTGTTACAATTCAAGTCAAGTGTCCACCCTTAGTTTGAAGTAGTTGCACAAAAGAAAACCATTCAACAACAAGCATTAAGTGCTTGTTGTTATCAAAACAACCTTAGTCATTGTCTTTATCCAATTTCTGATACCATTAATAATAGACTAAACTGGATACTGAATTACAATATCATACAACGTTATATAAATAAATGATTTGCAAGACTCCAGCCTAGTCTTTTCAGGAAGCAAGTGAGTATTAGCCAAAACTTAGTTCTAATTGGAGCTTGCTTGTTGTTGGGCCTCTGTGACATCTTTGCAAACACCAAAGAAATAAAAATTTAACTTAGTTCCATTCATTTCGGTCATGCCTCATTTCATTATGAAATGATTTCTTTCTATGTGATAGAGATGCAAACATTATACAACAACAAAAACAACAACATTACCCCAGTGCCGCAAAGGCTCCCACCTACAGCGGGGTAAGGGGGGGGTCGGATGTACGCAGCCTTGCCCCTTTGTTAAAGCACAGAGAGACTGTTTCCGGATGACCTATGATGAAAATTGCGTCGAAAATTGAAATTAGGTTGGGTGGTAAGAGGAACTATAGAAAGTAGCAGGTTTGAATCACTTAAGGTATCACAAAAGCCCATCCTTGGTTTAATAAGCATTGGTGGGAGTTGTGTATTCAATCTTTTCTACCCCCTAGTGAACTATTCTTACTGTACGGTCCTCCCCTTGAGTCTTTAAGAAGTTTATACTAAAGTCTCTTCATAACTTGCCACATTGGTGAATTCACCCTTTACTGTTGCTCTCTTGTGCAATCATACCTACCTATCCTTTTCAGCCTTTTGTCATTCATTACATGTATTTCCGTTTCACAACTAGCTATGGTGCTCTAATTTCTGCTTTCTAATCAACCTCATCTTGCTTCTAGTCGAATAAATCCAGTTGCCTTGTTGCTTGTTATGTACTCCCTCTGCCCTATTCGAAGGTTCACCATTTGAGTTGGGCACAAGAATTAAGGAAAAAGGTGAAAAAAATGATGTGTTGTGAGTGTAGATGCTTGGGTAGGAGAGAGAAAGTGAAGTAAGCGGATAATTGTTGTGAGTGTATGACAAGTGGGTCTCATTCCCATTTCAGGACAGGTGAACATTTAAATGGTGACACCCATTTGGGAAATAAGTGAACCTTCAAATGGGACGGAGGGAGTAATTGGGAACTCTCAGCTCAGTAAAGAATAAAAAACGTGTTTGTTGAAGAATAAAAAATGTGTTTGTATGGGAACTCGTACTTCAGGACCAGGCTAGTGGTTAAGATAGATTAGAGTCACCTACAATGCATTGAGGCTGTAGTTCAAGCAGCTATTTTTTTAATTATTATTTTTTCAGTGCAAGAGATCCGTTGTTAAAATCTTTGATCAAAAGCTGACTGATCTTGACTTACTTTTTTTTTGCCTTTACTTGTGCACGACCAGAAACGGAGACAAAAACGAGCTGAGGAAGCTAAAAATGCTCCTCCTCCTCAAACAGCTGCAGAAGCCACCCGTCAAATGTTAACAAAGAAGGTACACACATAAAAAGACCAAATGTTTTTTTTTTTTTTTTTGAATAAGATTCTGCATTCATTAATATAAGAAGGTAGTCTCAGGGCCTATAAAATGTTGGTACATTTTCCTAGCAAACTGAGCATTACTATGAACTTAATGAATTATTATTCTAGAATAATATATATATATATATATATATATATATATATATATATATATATATATATATATATATTTAGAATAAATTGTTTGTGGCACTATCCGTTCTTTCAAATATATCTTATTTTGAAAGTCAAAACTTTTGTGTGACTGTCGTATATCTCCCCACAAACTTTGTAAAGCCACCCCATAAAAGAAAAAGAAAATTTTATGCCGCAAAGACTCTTTTTCTGGTTCAGATGGAGGATGCTTTAAGCTTATTACGGGACAAGTAGATGCACAGTTTTATGTTTCCTTTTATTAGTAATTTTTTTTTGCAGAGGCTAAGCTCAAAAATTAACTATGAAGCATTGGACGAACTCTTTGCTGAAAGTGTAAGTCTCTTCGTCAGCTTCTTCTATTGACATGCTTCTGCACATCTTTTATTTTGAGAAATAAAATGCATGTTGATCTACGTCTAAGAGATTCAAGAAAATAAAAGATCAAAAACAAAATAGGCACGTTGACATGTTGTTTGCGACATTTTTTAAATGCTTGGTTGATATGGAAGACTAGTCAATCCATTTTTTATTTGATTGGCCTACAATATTTTGTTAAACTCTTTCTAAATATTGTCTTAAAGCTCTCTTACATGAACAAGTCAATTCCTTGAAGCAGGAACCAACTACTAAAAAGAGTAGGGGCGGTGATGATGAAAATAACAAAGCCACAGGTAAAAAGCTGGGTAAAAAACAAGAAAAAGAAGAGAGCGGAAACTTTGATGAGCAGAATGAAGAAGATGAAGATATGATAGGAAAGGATGAATATGGAGAGGAAAATGAGTATGGAAATGAGCAGGAAATGTATGATTATGAATATAACGAACAAGATGGATATGATGATGAGTATTGATCTGCTTCATAGATATATGAGGTCCCTTATTACCCCAATCAACATGGATGGTGTCACTTGAATTTTTTGGACTCGGACACATCGTTTGGGCTCGGTTTTGCTCAACGACAAAGTCGTAGAGCTATAACTTTATTACAGTTGTAAAATATATGCACAATGCAGCAGTTTTAGGGAAGCTTAAGACATGGAAGTTCCTTGTACCAGTGAGAAAGACGAGGTAGATGGTGGGTCCCAAGTAGTTTGGCTAAAGGCTGAGGTTAGGTTTTGTCCAAGTGTATAAGAGAGACGACGGGGGCAGTGGCCCCTACTCGGTTTTGAAATTGTTTTGTGTTTACCGAATTTCAATTTTAATTCATATATTAACTTGTGAAGAGAGAGCATTCAATGTTGTTAGCTTGATTGGAAAGACCTTTTAATTTTTTTATTGAGAATTGTTAAGAAATTGTTATGGACTATCCATTTAAAACTCGTCAGGAAGAGGTTTCTAGCTTTCAGTTTTGAGAGGGAACATTCAACACCCAACACTTAATTGGAACTCGCATTGATTTTCAGACTTTCATCGATGACATGAACTGTAATTTCGAACTTTAATTACTTGGGTCATTGCCTCGTAAGTTTCTTTTTTTTTAAATCTATGCTCAATAAGTTCTTTTTATGATGTTGTATTATGTTTCGAAAATACAACATCAATTAAGGCCATAATACTGCATTTCGGCGGCCGCCGGTGATTGGAGTCTGAAGCTCATGGACCGGCGACCAAATTCCGATCTCCGGCAACCGGTGGTCGGATTCCGGCCAGAATTGCCGGATTTCGGTGAAAATTGACCGGATTTCGGCAAAAATTGACCGGAATCCGGCATGCGTCGATAGCAGACGGCGGCGACGGAGCTGGGCTGTGGCGGAGGCGGTGGTGCGGATGCGAGATATACATAATACAACATGAGAACTTCCTGGTCATTTTAATACAATGAGGAACTTAGTGGGAAGTAATTTGTTCCAAAAGGAACTTATGGGGCAAATTCCCAACTTACTTTGCAAGACGACAATGGAGATTAGAGGGAGGGTGCCGACTATGGAGAAGATGGGAGTGGTGTGGCTGCTATGTGGGTGTGATAATTTGCATTGTGAGTTGATGACGGAGAGGAGGCGGAGGAGTCAGCCTTGCGTTTAAGGCAAAGAAGAAGAATCGAAGCCGTTGAGTTGAGAGAAAAGGAGTGGGTGTTGGGTTTTGAAAAAGAGGGAAGGAGAAAAATAGAGGTCCCTTGGACAATGAACTGTAATTTCGAACTTTAATTTCTTTTAAAAGCTTGTTGTAATGTAGAAATCCAGTAGCCAAGTGAAAGGATGAGAATAATTGTAAGATAGCACAGTATTTGAAGGCCCCAATGTGCTACCCTGTAAGAAAATATATGAGCGCGCGCACACTCACGTACATAGGATTAAAGTATGAATGGAAGTGTTCTCAATAGTAGAAACGAGTAAGAGAAAAAGGAATGATTCTAGGCGGATTTCCTCTACGTCCATGGGGTGAGATTTAAACTCAATTTAGGAAACAACATTTAGTTATTTTTTCGGACACACTTCCGCCCAAGGTTCTAAAAAGTGCTAGGCGGATGCTAGGCGGCGGAGCCTGGCCCAGCGCCAGGCGGGAACTAGTCGGGAATAGTCGAGATTAGTCGGGACCTAGGCGGGGCTTAGAACTAGGCGTTGGAGAGGGGCCTAGCGCCTAGGCGCCCTTAGGCGGGTCTTTTAGAACACTGCTTCCGCCTAATGAGAGCGATCGCCACACAACATGACGCGATCGCCACACAGGAAGAGAGGTAAGGGACTGTTTTGACGCTCCGGACCTCGATCCGGGGTTCCGAGGTCCGTATTTTTGTAAATATGTCTGTTTACAATTTTTCATCCCGATCATGAATTCGGACTCGGTTTTTCCAAATTGCGCACCGATAAGGCGAACAGACTTCCCGCGCGGCCAAATCGAGTCTTTTAGGTCAATTACAAGGATTTAAACCAATTAAAAGGGTTCGTTGGGGGTGCGAGATCGGGGTGTCTACAGTTGGTTAACTTTAGCGACGACCAAAGTCGTCACTAATGATTCATCTATCGACGACTTTTGTTAATTAGCAACGATATGAGTAGGTGAGGTGTCCTTGTGTAAAGAATAGAAGTTGAAGTGTTAGATGTATTTTCTTAAACCTTGGAGGACTTAAGTGTATATTGTGGGAAGATTTTTTATTTGAGTTAGTCAAGGGAGGTCATACCTCTCCCTTTTTCCCTCACCTCCTTTATTTACCTCCCATACCTCCTCATTTCCATCATCTTCATCTTCTTCTTTCACCTCCTCAAAATCCTCCATGGAAACTCCTCCCCAAGATCCTCCCTTCCAAAAATTATAGTAAATTCAATTCCTTCCCATTTGACGATCCGTTTGTACTTCCTTGTTCGTGGCGGCGAGGGGAGCGCATCAAGCCCGGAAAATAGTGATTTCATCTTGTGTGGTTAAAGTAAGTTATTATGACTTTCTTCTAATAATTGCCATTTTATGTGTTAATGAATACTTTGTGGAAAGAAAAAGGTTTTGAAAATTTTGAATAATGTTATTTGAGTAAATGGGTTATTTAAGGTTGAATTGATTTTTAGTTATAAGATGGGGGTCTAAGTTGAAAGAATGAGGGTATAATGAGTGTAAGATGTTAATGAATTAATGGAGTTATTGTATGTGGTTATGTCCATCTTACTTTGATTTGGGAGATGTTATGAATATATCTCAATTGGGTTGAAAGAAGTAGAAAAGGATTTGGAATGCTTTTAATGGTGTGAGTTATTAGGACTTTCCTTTATACTTGCTTATAAAATGTTTAATGTTGATATTATTTGTCATAATGGATGTTTGGTATGTTGGAAAATTTCTTGGAGTTGAAAGGTTGGCTAATGACCTAAATGTGGTGTTGTGGTTTATGGAAGTGGATAAAGAGTAAGATTGTATGGCTTAAGTAGGACTAAGAAGGTTAAATTAAATGTGGTAGGAAAATGTGTAAAATAACTAAATGGCAAGGGATCTAGGTTTATCTTAGTGATGGGAATGATTTAGTATGAGTTATGGGTGCAGTTAGTGAGCCTTATCGTGCCTTAAAAATAGAGTATGTTGGTGGTTTATGCTTGAAATTGGTTAATGATATTTGTTCCACTTTATTCGAATTCGGTGAGAGCACGACTCGTGCTCTGGGGCACGAGTTAGGCACGAGTCGTCCCTTGGGTTTTTAACTAAGTCGTGACTTGTGGGGACGAGTGTTTCGGGAGGGGTATCGAGAGGGCACGAGTCGTGCCCGCACCGCAGCTACGAATCATTTTCCAAGCTATAGAAACCTATTCAACCTAGGATATAATTGGACCCTCTTTAACTATAATGGTAGTAGCACATTTTAGCTATACAACGGTATCTTCCTGGTCAAAATGGAATTGTGGAAGTAGTTTAAATATTGTTCGAAAGATGGTTGATAAGCTTGATTCGTAACTTCATCAAAGTGGTTCAAACTTGGGAAGTTGATCTTGAACTTTTATTAAGGTTATTCAAGGGTGTGTAATGACTACGTAGGAATGGTTTATGGTACATGGTGACCTTACTTGCTTTCATATCCTTGGTGGTTAGTTTGAATAGTATAGAAGCTATAGGTTACACTATTGCGCTAGTTGAAAATGTGTATTTATCACATTGTGGCATTGTATCCCAAGTGTGGATTAATTGGCATGTTGTTATATTGTATCCCAAGTGTGAATTATTTGGCATGTTGTTATATTGTATCCCAAGTGTGGATTTATTGGTTATATTGTTACCTTACTTGAATTCATATTCATTGATGGTATTATGCATAGTGTATTAAATGAATGTTGCACTATGGTATTTGATTAACATGAGTATACATTACCATGTTGTTATATTATTATCCCTTTGGTGGATTTTATTTCAAGTAACTATTATGTGCTTGAACATGTTTATATTATATGTAATCCAGGGGTATAATGGAATTTAATCAATTATGGATGTGTTCTATAAGTGATTGAAAGTTCATTATACCTGTGACAGTCCCCCTTCCGTGGTCAACAGATTGGGGTGTACGAGCTTCTGTATTGAGCCAAAAGCCTTACAGTTAGCTGCAATTTTATTGGAGTTAGGTGGAATGCTTCTGTATTAAGCCAAAAGCCTTACAGATAGCGGTGTTATTATATGGTACTCTGAATGAAGAGTCATATAAGTATTTCTTTCCTTATATGGATCTCTGGAGTATGAGTCCTATAAGCGGTGAATGTGCACGGGGGCAGTTCACCAAAGAGCGGAGTTTTACTCCCATGTTGTACGATATATTGTTCAGACGAGAAAGGTAAAATGAGGTAACGTAAGGTGTTTACCGCTTTTATAATGTGTTATGTGTAACCATGCTATGTGTTGCATCTTGTTTGGCATCTTGCTGCATTCATAATAGCTTATTGAGATTTATTCTCACCCCTTCCCCTTTACTATTTTAGATCGTGCTGAGACAGGTGACCTGAACCAGTGAGGCCGGGGATAAGAGTTTGGACTTTTGCTTTTGGGACTTGTCAGGTTATGTATATGGGTTGGTTGTCTGTGAGTATTTATTAAGTATTACTCTTTTGGAAAGTTGTATATAAAACTCTTTTGTAAAACAAAGTTATTTGGGGGTTTTCGATGTAATTAATCAGATTACGGTTTATTGAAGTTGTAGTTGAAATTCCTCCAAGTGGAGATATTATTAGTTGATTTATTTTAACGGTTTGAGAATTGGTTTTCTTGTAAGGTGAAATAAAAGTTTTAAACATTTAAGATGGGTTTTCTTAGTTTGGGCTTCTCAAGCTCGGAACACGCGTTAGGTTCCTGATTGGGGTGCTCACAAATATGTTGACCTTGGACTGCATTTAGCAACGACTTAGTCGTTGTCGCTAATTAAATACTCCCTCCGTCCCACGTGAATGAAAACTTATTTCTATTTTGGTCCGTCCCACATGAATGCAAACTTCCCAAAATGGCAAAGAATATTCACTATTTCACCCACTCATTCTCTCTCCTACTTCACTTTTACACTCACAACATTCTCTCTCCTCACTATTCCTCCCACTCATTCTCTCTCCTATTTAATTTTTCATACTCATAACATTTAACTTTTTCTCTTTCTTACATCACTTTTCCTTAATTCCCACACCCAAAAAGTTAGTCCACATTCACGTGGGACGGAGGGAGTATATGTCAACGACTTATCTGTCGCTAATAATTAGATTATATTTAAAATAAGTGATTTATTTTTTAAAAAACTTGAATAAATATATGTAGAGCAAGTTTTGGGAGAAACTAGTTTCTTCATAAATTATAAAAAGTCCACTTTTTTTCTACTTCCTAGTAGATAGTGAATATTTAGGAACAGTTTATAAAACAGGACTTTCTATAACTTAAGGAGAAACTAGTTTCCCCCAAAATCTTGTGATATACTCCCTCCGTCCCACGTCATTGAGGACCATTTTTTCGGGCACGATAATTAAGAAATATTATTAAGATAATAAAAATGTGTGGTAGGAAATGAAGAGAGAGAATGAGTGGAGTTGGTTGAATAAATTGTGTGGTAGGAAATGAAGAGAGAGAATGAGTGGGTGGGGTAGTGAATATAAAATAATAAATTTATTTCCATTTTGGGCGGTTGCATTCACGTGGGACAAGGAAATAAGTTTCATTCACGTGGCGGAGGAGTATGTATTATATTTATTTTAAATATAGAAATTATTTTTATAACATAATTCCTCCATTATAAAACACCTTCCAGTTTCCACCATCAATTACAAACTTATCATCAAGTTAGAAAACTAATCCATATTTTATTTATTTATTACTTTTTGATAGCATTTCTTTTATTTATTTAGTGACTATTCTTTGATAATTTGATTAAAATTTGATTGTTAAAATCTAATAGTCTTGCTGCCCATTGTCATTCTTCTCCACCTTGAACAAACTTTAAGCTTTCACCATGTTTTCACAATCATCCGCCGCCCCGACCCGCCATCTGCAACCACTAACTGCAACCATGACCTACCACTCGCCGCCTTGCCGGTCACATACAACAACCGCCAACCACCTTCACAAACCACAAAAGTTTGAAAGAATTGGAGATCTGAGACAGACAAATACACACACAAGAGAGAGAGAGAGAGAGAGAGAGAGAGAGAGAAAGGGGACGGAGAAAAAAAAAGTGAAAAAATTAGAGAGGAGTGAGGGAGAGAGGGTGGGTTTCCATTGGATTGAGCGATAGAGATGGAGGGCGGCAGAGAGTCGACAGTACGACAGTGGAGCGATGGAGATGAGGTGGGACGGGGGTGGAGGAAGGAGAAAAAGATGAAGAAGAGAAAGAAAGAGAGAGAGAGATAGAAAATTAGGGTTAGGGAGGGGGAAGGAGCGCTGATGATGGAGGTTAATAAGTGGAGAGAGTAAGGTTTGTTTGATTTATGGATTAGGAGAGAAAAAGAGTTTGTTGGGTGAATTATTTATCATTGGATTGAATTCCATGTCATGAATTCAATGGTCAAGATCTAGCTTAGTCTATAATCCATATGATTATTTGCAATCTAATAGAACAATGCCATAATATGATAACTTTTAATTGTTTTACACCAAATTTTAGTTAAATATTATGCCTAATATTATTATTATTATTATTATTATTATTATTATTATTATTATTATTATTATTATTATTATTATTATTATTATTATCATATAATTAGTAATAATACTTAATAGTAATACTAATAATAATAATTATTATATAATTAGTAATAATACTTAATAATACTACTAATAATAACTAGCTAATAATGCATAATACCAATAATTACTATATTACTCATTAATATTTAAAATATTTTACTAATATTAATCCTTATTATGATGATTTGATAATGTGACTAAAAAAAATAGTACTTAATAATTGTATAATTAGTGTGAACACTTACTTGAAAAGTGCCGATCGTATTTAGCCAAATTAAATGTGAATATAAGCTGAAAATATACCTGAAGTACATAAATGTCTAGCTAGACCGAACCAAAATCATATAATTATACCCCATACCCTAAATCTCATATCCCCTACACCTTAAACCCTAAATCATATACTAAATCTCATATACTTTCTCCGTCCCACACGACTTAAAATAATTTGCTATTTTGGGCGTTTCACTCGACTTATAACGTCCCACAATGGCAAGTTTATATTATATTTATATTCAATGAGACTTACTTGTGATATTAACAACAACAATCCACTTACTATTCATCCCACTTATCTCTTCTATTTTACTTTCAAACTCACAATACCTTCTCCATTCATTCTCTTTCCTCGTATTATATTAATATTTCTTAATATCCGTGTCGCAAGAGAAAATCCTAAGTTGGATGAAACGGAGGGAATATACCATAAACCCTAATATACCCCATACCATAAATCTCATATATATCATAAACCCTAAATAATATAACCCATACCCTAAACCTTAATTTATATACATATATCTCATATATACCGCTATACCCTAACCCTTAAATATAAACATACCCCATACACCCCAAATCCTAATCATACTCCCTCATTTCCACAATAGAAGTTACTTTCGTTCAAACTTACTTCAACTTTGACTAACATTTTATGCTAAAGTAATAATCATAAAAGAATGATTATTTAATCATCAATAGAAACATTATCAATAACTATTTTTTTAATTCTCATGCAGATAAATAGTTTAGCATAAATTATTAGTCAGATACTCATAGCCTAAACCCTAAATCATACTTTCTCCGTCCCTTTAACCTTCATAATTTTTTAAAATAAAAAAATTGATTATATAAATAACAATTAATAATTATTTAATTTAATATTACTTAAATAAATATTTAAAAATTATATAAATAAACGATTAGCTTAATAATAAATATTTTTTTATTTATATTACTTAAAAAATTAGATATTATATAAATAAATGATTAGTTTCATAATTAATAATTATTTAATTTAATATTATATTATATAAATAAATAATTAAATACTCCCTCCGTCCCACGTGAATAGACACCAAAAATCTTGGCACAATAACTAAGAAAAATGAATATAATAATGAAAATGTGTGGTAGGAAATGAAGAGAGAGAATGAGTGGAGTTGGTTGAATAAATTGTGTGGTAGGAAATGAAGTGAGAGAATGAGTGGGTGGGGTAGGATGAATATAAAATAATAAATTCTTTTCCATTTTGGGCAGTGTCTATTCACGTGGGACGTCCCAAAAAGGAAATAAGTGTCTATTCACGTGGGACGGAGGGAGTATTATATAAAAATGATCATTTTAATAATTAATAGTTATTTAAATTAAGATTATATTAAATTGCAAAATATTAGCGACGACCATTGTGAATTAGCGACGACAATGTCGTCACTAAAAGACTATACAAATTCCCATAACATTACGGTCGCTGATTTAAATTTACTTTTCTTGCCTATTTTAACGACGACCAATGTGAATTGGCGACGATATTCTTCACTAAATGAAATTGAGATTACCAACGATATTGTCATCGCTAAATTAATATATGTCATCGCTAATTAGCGACGAAATTTGTCCAATGGTAAATTTCCGTTGCTGATTTGCATGATTCTAGTAGTGATTACTTCACACAATAAACCAATAAACAGTTGAAACAAGTTCCAATTTTTGGGGTATAGGAATTTGAATGTTTTTTTTTATCACAAAATCGACAATTATTTCAGATCAAACATTTTGTTTAAAAGTGAAAATTATTTCGGAATGGAGGGAATACTAATTTCTTCTACAGAATTTAATGAGGGCACAGTCTACTAACCCCTTAACTTGACACCTTGTTCAAGCAGGATAATAATTAACTAGAGCAAACTTGGCCAAAATGTTAATGTGAGTCTTCCTACATCATATGACACCATGCATTCATCTCTTGAATTATATGACACCATGCATACTTTCTCCGTTAGCGTTTATATTTGTGAGTTAGGCTCCGTTTGTTTAGTGTAAAACATTTTTCGAAAAATGATTTTCAGCAAAATATTTTACGGAAAATGAAAATATTTTCCGGAAAATAAGATAAAAATGAAATTTATCCCATTTTCTTTTCTGGTGCGAAACAAACACCGATTTTCCCCCAAACAAACGGAGCGTTAATGAATAGCTTGCGTAACTGCAATTTATTTTTCTTCAAAGACATGCAATATATATATATAGGTTGCTCCACTTGGATGGAATTGGAAGTTGCATAAGCTGCGTGTATTGATCAATGTGGTCTTCAGTAGTTTTCACACTCTTCTAAGGAAAAAATGAGTAGCTAAAAATCGTTAAAAAAAGAATTTTATTTTTTAAAGAGTTTACTTCCTAGCAATTCTATGATTTACATAATTAGGAAACTAAATAATAGAATCAAACTATGATAAGGAAACTGAATAAGGAAACTAAATTGTTGAGTCTTTGACTGTATCTTTGACACTAAACACCCTATATATATCGAGCTTTTTGAGTCCTCTTTCTTTCTCGGTCCGTAACGTTGCTTTTATCATATTTCTCTCTCTTAATATGGCTACTTCTTCTTCTTCTGGTGTTGTATTTTGTCCCGATAAATATGAATGCATAGCAATCTTGATGTCCAAGCTTGTTGGATATCCTTTTCCTTGTGATGATATTCGTCAAGACTTGAATCCGTACAACGAAACCCAACTCCCTAATATTTTCAAGGATGCCCAAACCAAGGATTTGTACTTCTTCTTCAACAAGTTATCGAGGAAGGGTAAATCTGGATCAAAGAACGTCAATCGAACTGCTGGGAAGGGAACCTGGCACGGGGAGCAAAAAAGCCATGTTAATTACAATAATGAAGGTGTTGTAGAAATCATAGGGACGCAACATACTTTCAAGTATAAAGAAAAGGGTTCCGAAAACGATAATGGTTATCTAATGACTGAGTACAGATTGCTAGAGGACACATGGCTTGAATATGATATGGTCAAGCACGGCGTCTTTTGTGTTCTGCGCCTTAACACAAGTGGAACAAAGGACCCGCGGAAGAAAAAACGCAAGTCGTGTCATGTCAATAATGATAATGAAGCTGCTGCAAAAAGAGTCTGTAGTTCTTCGTCTGATGAAGAAGCAGGTCTTCATCAAACTACTGTTGTTAATGATCTGCAGGGTTTGACGGCTTCCCCTGCTGTTGCGAATCCTGTTTCTTGCTGGACTGCCGGTGATCCGCAGAATTCGGCTTTGACTAATTTTCCAACAAGTTGGGGTGAAGGAAACGTTCAACAACAGATGACGATGAGTGGAGAAGAATTTCAAGTTGCAGCTGCAGGTGAGTGTGATCTGCAACTCTCACTATTCCAGAGGCTTCTGATGAAGGATTATGATGATGACGACGACCACAATAACAATTTTATCATAAGCAGTGAATTAGCTGAAATTGCTGCTGCGAATCCTCCCCTATCTTGTTGGACTGCCGGCGGGGAACCGCTGATTCCGGCTTTGCCTGATCCAGTTACTTGGGACGATGGAGACAATGAACAGATGATGATGACCAGTGAAGAAGAATCTCAAGTTGCTGCTACAGTTGCCCCCTCCTCCGATGGTTGCTCCAACAACAAACTGTCGGTACTTGAGAGAATGCAGCAATTTGAGAAGCTTCAAGAACTTGAGAGGCAGCTAATGATGGATGACGATGACCAGCAAAGCGACGACATGCCTAGCTTCAAGCACTTGTTAACTAATCCTAAGTAGAGTTGGATCTCAACATTACAGTTAGGTATCCCTCTATATTGCAAACACGCAGTTACACTTATTTCAGCTTGTACAGTAAAAATATTCAGATTTTGTTGCGGATCAATGAGGAAGTTTCTTTATATGTTCTGAGTTTTATTTATATATATGTATGCTCTCTTCTGCTTGTGTTATTTTGTTTCTTTAGATCAGAGTGTAGAAAATTAAGGTTACATGCATGCAACCTTAATTTTTCCATGATCCATTCCCAAAAAAATAAAAATAAAAATAAAAATAAAATAAATTACAGCCAGGACATCTGACCTTTTATTGAATTTTATTACTATTTTGCTTGGTTTCAAATTACAAGAAAGATATATTTAGAAAGGTACAAGTGTATAATCTCATCCCCGGTTACCAATAATCATTACAAGAGCACACACCTCGATCAAAAAAGTGAAAACGGTTATTATCTCTGACAACAATCTTCCGATCATATACATCTGACACCAACTTTGCAAAAGAATGGCAGTCGAAACACATCCGAAGATTCTTGACAACACGAATAGGCCTCCCTTGACTAGTGCCTATAAGCCCAAATGCTATGGCTAGTTTCTCACTGTGTTGACTCAGCAAGTACTCTTTCTCCTTCTCATCAACATCTAACAAAACATTACTTGTATCAGGAACATAGCCTGCATCTTTCAGTCTGCAACTTATCTCATATAACATGGAAGATATTAGGATTTTTCCAGAATGTGATTCATCATCACCTGAAGTAAACTCATGTATTGTTCCATTGACTTCAATGGAACTTGATCCGGGAGTTTTTCGAACCCCTTTCTCCTTCATGGTTAATCTCATTTTTGCAACTTTGTTCCAGTTTCCAACTGAAGAGTATATGTTAGACAGAAGCACATAAATACCAGTTCTCTCATTTGCTGATTCACCCATCATTTCAGCTGCATATGTTGCCATTTTATCTTTCTTGTGTTTTCTGCAAGCAGACAGAAAAGCTCCCCAAATGGCATCATTTGGCTCCATTGGCATGGTTTTTATCAGATCAAGAGCTTCATTTAAATACCCACCTCGGCCAAGTAGATCGACAAGACACCCATAGTGCACTAGTTTAGGGGAAATCCCATGGTTTTTTTCCATTGCTTCAAAAATGTCCTTGCCTTCATGTACTAATCCTGCGTGACTGCATGCTGTTAGTACACCCACAAATACAACTTCATCAGGTTTAACACCTTGTTCCAGCATCTCATTGAAAAGTTCAATTGCTCGCTTTCCATTTCCTTCCATAGCCATTGCTCCGATAGCTGCTGTCCAGGCGGAAACATCCCTTTCTTTCATATTTTCAAACACTTCCATAGCACTTAGAGGATCCCCACACCTAGCAAACATGTCAACAAGGGCTGTCTTTAGCTTCATATCACAATGAATTTCATTCTTTTTGATATAAAGATAACTCCACTTCGCTAAATCAATAGCTCCTAAATACCCACAGGCAGATGCAACGCTTGCCATAGTCATCCTGTCTGCTTTCATTCCTCCACTCTGCATGGCTCGAAAAGTTCAATTGCATCCTCAAACAAGCTTTCTTGTACTAAGGCATCTATCATAGTGTTCCAAGATACAATATTTCTTTCAGGCATCTCATCAAAAACTTTCCTAGCTAACTTTACATCATTATTTCTTGCTAAACCTGCAATTATTGAATTCCGTGAGACAATATTCTTGCTCGACATCTGATCGAACACTTTGCAACCTAAATCTGGTTTTCCACATTTCATATACATGTCAATGAGGGCATTGTTAACACTCTCTGAACTCTCTAAGCCATTCCTCAAAGCATAACAATGACACTGCTGCCCTAAAAACAAATTACTCATTTCCACAGCAGCCGACAATGCAGACAATATAGAAATCTTATCAGGTCGTGGCCCCAGTTTCAACATGTCACACAATATATCAAGTGCTTCTTTTAACATCCCTTGTTGAACATAATTAGATAAAATAGTATTAGAAAGCACCAAATTGCTATCACCATATTCATCAATTAACTGTTTTGCCTTACAAATGGCTCCACATTTCATATACATATCAACGACCGCATTAACCAAAATCGAGTTCATTTTAACCCCCGTCTTTCCAATATACGAGCACACCCGCTCACCCAAACCCAAATCACCTAACTTTGCACAACATGAAACCACACAAACCATAGTAACTGAATTAGGCATAATTCCCACATCCACCATCTCAAGAAACAAATGTACAGCCTCCTTTGACAGATCCCTTCTAGAGTACCCACAAATCAAACTAGTCCATGACACAACATTTCTGTCAAGCATTTCATCAAACACCTTCTGTCCTTTATCCAACTCCCCACACTCACAATAAAAATGTATCAAAGAATTCTGTATGAACACATCTTCTTCAAACCCCATTTTAACAATCGACCCATGAAGCTGAACCCCCTCTATTAAATACATACACTTAGCGCACGCGCTCAGCACAAACGGGAATGTGAAATTGTCAGGCATAATCCCTTTATTTACAAGTTCTGCATACATAAGAATTACCTCATCACATAACCCAGCAAAAGCATACCCTCTAATCAAACAATTGAAACCGAATATAGTATTGGGGTGTTGATCGTCGTTCTTGAAGAGATTGAAAGCATTTCTTGCGTATTGCAAGCTTTCGGGTGTGGCTATTTCGGCGCAGGCTGAAATTAGCTTAGTTGGAGTCAGGGATTTGGTCTTGGTGAAGTAAGCATGTAGTTGTTTGATTTCATCCATGCTTGTGCATAGCTTCAGGGAGGTGGCGTCGGGTGGTTGCCAGTGTAGGGTGGTGGTGCTGGCAGCGGAGATGGGAGGAGGGAGGGAAAACGTGGTGGTCGCCATTCAGATTTGAATGTTTTTAGGTACTAATGACCAACTTAACTGAAGTACTTTGGGCCAACATTATTTCAAAGACATTTGTCCAAATATTAACTTGATTCAGGGGCGGGGCGGACACAAGTGTTGGACAAATGTCTTTGAAATAATGTTGGCCCAAAGTACTTCAGTTAAGTTGGTCATTAGTACCACGAAATGGCTCTTGAACCAAGCATGAATACATATCTCGAAGTGCTCTCTTTCTATCATCTCGATCTCTAATGTAATCATTTGACGCAGCACGGAAGCCGATAAGTTTCGTGATTAGCGCATTAATCACAAGAACCCTTCAAGCGAAGAATCCTCAAACACGATACTGGAATCCACCAGCGATAATCTGGAATCCACCAGGAATTAAAGAAAAAACTCTTAAAATCAAATATCATAAAACTGCCTTAAAACATGCCTCCACATTGTTTAAATACTTCCTAAACCCTAAAAAACAAATAATAAACCATATGACTAAAATACCCCAAACGCTAATTGTCAATTACTCGGTAACAGGAATAAAAATCGTAAATAGCAAAACACACGACGACGTGAAGCGCCCGCCTGGGCTAGGGCCAGGCGCCCGCTTGAAACTCAGTAACCATGGCCGATCAAAATCCTCCTTGAGGCGCTCGCCTGGAAGATCCCCATGCGCCCGCCTGGAACTCCGAAAGATTGGCCATGCGTGGTTCACTGTGAGGCGCCCGCTTGGTGTCAGGTGAAGCGCCCGCCTCAAGTAGAGTTGCAATTTTTCATTCTAAACCTGCTCAATATTTCATGTGCATACTTTCGTTGGTTTCCAGCTGCAGATTGAATCACTTCAATACCCAAAAAATAATGCAAGTTCCCAAGATCAGACATCTCATATTCCATCATCATGGAATTTTTAAATTTCTCAAACATGGCACTATCATTTTCGGTGAAAATTAGGTCATCCACATAAACACAAACAATGAGCAATTTTCGATCCGCTCCAGTCTTTATGTAAAAAGTGTGCTTATAAGGACATTTCTCAAATCCCTCCTTAGAAAAATATGTATCTAAACGACTATACCAAGCACGGGGAGCTTGCTTTAGTCCGTATAATGCCCTTTTCAGTTTATAAACCTTATTTTCACCTCCTAATTTCATATAACCAGGAGGTTGATCGATGTATACCTTTTCACGGAGATCACTATGCAAAAAGGCCGACTTCACCTCCAATTGGAAGACGGGCCATGAATGTTGCGCAGCCAACGCAATCACTAGTCTGATGGTGTCATGCCTTGCCACAGGTGCAAAAACTTCTTTATAATCCACACCATACTCCTGCTTATAGCCTTTAGCTACTAAGCGCGTCTTGTACTTATCGACTTCTCCATTCTCCTTCAACTTCGTTTTAAATACCCACTTTACACCGATTGGGATCTTGTACCCTTCTGGAAGATCAGTCAACTCCTATGTGTTGTTCCGTTCAATTTCTGCAATTTCTTCGTCCATCGCCTTTTGCCATTTTGACTCTCTAATAGCATATTCAAAGCTTGTAGGATCACAATCAGAGAATAGAGCAAAATGTATAAGTGGATCTTCAGTTTGGTCAACACCCATAACCTCATAATCAGACATCCAAGCTGGTCTTCTTCTAGTATGTTGAGGTCTCCCTTCATTCTCTATTATTGCTGCCACTGAACTTGAATTATTTGCTGGAACATCTGGTGTAATTAGTTGCCCACTTTTAGTTGATTGCTGCCTTTCGTCTTCATCAAAGTTAACAGGAATTTGTTGTTCAACAGAGTTGTTGTTCCATGACCAAAAATTTTCTTCGCCAAAGATTACATCACGGCTGATAATAACTTTCTTAGTGTAAGGATTGTACAATTTATAAGCTTTTGATTGATCACTTACACCAAGAAAAATGCATTTCTCTCCCTTGTCATCTAGCTTTGTCCTCTTTTGGTCCGGAACATGTGCATATGCAATACACCCAAAAATTCTGAAATGCTCAACCATTGGTCTTTGTCCGCTCCATGCTTCCTCTGGTGTCATATTTTGAACAGCAAGTGTAGGACTTCTGTTCAAAATATGAATGCTCTAGTTGACTGCTTCGGGCCAAAAATTCCTCGGAACACTGCTCATCCTTAAAAGACTTCGCACCATATTCATAATAGTGCAATTTTTACGCTCACAAACTCCATTCTGTTGAGGCGAATATGCAGTTGTAAGTTGCCTCCTAATTCCATGGATTTCGCAAAAATGTGCAAATTCTTGCGAGATATATTCTCCACCGCTATTGTACAAAGAATCTTGATTGGGCACCCTACTTCTTTCTCAACCAGCAATTTATAGTTAAAGGCTGCAAAAGCGTCAGATTTTCCGTGCAAAAAATATACCCAAGTTTTCCAACTAAAATCATCAATAAAAGTAATTATATACCGTTTACCTCCATTTGATGATTGTTTAATTGGGCCACAAAGAGCAGAATGTACCAACTCCAAGGCTTTCTTTGCTCTCCATGACTTCCCATGTGGAAACTGAGTACGGTGTTGTTTACTAACAACACATTCTTCACATACTTGCGACGGAGTAGGAATCAGAGGAAGACCAGTTACCATACTTTTCTGCTGTAGAGTTTTCAATCCGCCAAAGTTTAGGTGGCCATAGTGAAAATGCCATAACCAGGCTGCATCCTTCACTTTCGCAGAGAAGCACGAATAATTGGTGTTATAGAGCTGAAGCGGGAACATGCGGTTTGCAGTCATTTTAACTTGAGAAACTAAGCCCAACTTTGCATCTTTAACTTGACACACTCCATCTTTGATTGAAATCGCGTAGCCTTATCTTGCAATTGACCAACACTGAGCAAGTTCGTCTTCAAATCTGGAACAAATATAGAACATTGGAAATTGTATGGGTTGTGTTGTCCTTGGTTTGGAGAGTTACTACTCCCCTTCCCATAACACAAACAGTGGAGTTGTCTCCAAACTTGACATTGTTGCGATATGATTCATCTTTTTCAGAAAATGCCTTCTTATCTCCACACATATGGTTGCTACATCCGGTGTCTAAATACCACATAATTTCCTACTTCACATAACACGCCATCAATAAAGACACTTCCTCCTCCTCTTCTCTTTCAACAAAATTAGATTTCTCACCTTGCTCTTTCAATGATCTGGAAGGACATTCAGATTTGTAATGGCCG
This sequence comes from Adenophora triphylla var. japonica, assembly GCA_022495995.1. Taxonomy (NCBI): domain Eukaryota; kingdom Viridiplantae; phylum Streptophyta; class Magnoliopsida; order Asterales; family Campanulaceae; genus Adenophora; species Adenophora triphylla. The sequence continues at coordinate 56,526 of JAFEMH010003985.1, forward strand.
TAACCATGATATCTGTAACACTCAATACTCGACTTGTCTGCGGACATTGGTTTGTGAGTAGTTGACTGGTAGCCTTCTCATTCTCTTCCTCTTCCTCTGCCATTAAACTAACGCTCATGGGGCTGATATTGACTGCCCGATCATTGCCTCCTCGACCTCTACCTCGGCCTCGGCCTCTACCTCGACCTCAACCTCTATCTCCATGTGAACTTGAGTAACCTTCCACATAAACTTTCAATGCTTGCTCCTCTTTCTCATGTTTCTCCTCCTTATTGATTTTCTTCTCATGAGCCATTAAAGAGCTCTCCAATTCATCAAGTGAAAGATCATCAATTTTATTTGATTCTTCAATCGAGCATACCACAAAGTTAAACTTTGGGGTCAATGATCGAAGAATTTTTTCGATGATCATGACGTCCTCCAAATTTTCTCCATGGATCCTCATCTTATTAGCAGTCGCCATTTCTCTCCCAAAGAAACATGTAACTGACTCACCCGACTTCATGATCAAAGTCTCGAATTTTGTCCTTAATCCTTGGAGTTGTACTCGCTTTGCCTTCGCATTGCCTTGATACTTCTTTTTCATCGAGTCCCAAATTTGCTTGGCAGTATCTTTGTGAAGAATTGTTTCCAGGATTGCTCGATCAATTGCTTGGAAGAGATAGTTCTTGGCTTTGAGATCCTTCAGCTTCAAGGCTTCATTCTCTTCTTTCTGAGTCTCCGATAGTGTTGCTCCCTCTGCTGGAACTACTACTCCAGATTCAACAACCTGCCAATACTCCTTGGACCTCAAGAAGTTTTCCATAAACATGCTCCAATGATCATAGTGACCATCGAATTGAGGAATTGCCGGTTGTACGAATTTGTCTGTTGCCATAGTAGACACTGATACACCTGCAAAGAAAAAAACAACTGCTGTGTTTTTACTCTCACTCTTTTTTTTTGAAGGAATCTCACAAACACTCCTTGGTTTTACGAACCATGCTCTGATACCAAATGTTGGAATTAAAGTACATAGCAGATAATAGAGAACAATGTATTTAGGACTCAAGAACTGATTATTTCATTAATGAAAGTTGCTCTATATAGAGAGCTAACAATGACAACTAAGTGCTAAAATAAAGGGAGTGGAACCACCAACTCCTAATAAACAACAACCACTATAAGAAAATTGCTTATTCACAACGTTTTAAGCACAACATTTTTTGAGAAACGTTGTTGTTGAACAGCCTAAGACAACGTTTATATGAAAAACGTTATGGTTATTGTTGTATGACAACATTTTTAAAATAAACGTTGTTAAATGGCTTTACTACAACATTTTTGTCTCAAACGTTGTACCTATTAACAACGTTTAAAGGTAAAACGTTGTTATTAACAATGTCTATTTAACTATGTTTTTTAAGAAACGTTGTGGTTGACCCACGTTAGCCAATTCACAAAATTTCCGCTTCCAAGCTTCTAAATGTTGAGATTCATTTCTCGAATACGAGCTCCAACCAGGTCCGTCCCTCAAACCCTATCTCTCTTCATTCCCAAATCAACTCCCTCTTCATCCTCCGTACTTCCCATCCACTATTCAATTCATTCAAACCCTTCAAATTCAATCATCTCTTCGCCGCCATGCTTGAACTCACAGTGGCGCCACCGACACGCTGACGCCAATTCAGACGAAATCAATAGAGAACTGAAAGATTTCATGGAACAAGCCGAGATCTGCGGCTACATCTTGGTGAATATCTCGGTCATATTGACTGAGATCATGTATATCTCCTGTTATTTACATATATCTATGCCATGTATAGCTACTTAGGGTAAATATATATCCCATGTATTGTATACGTTTGTTCTCAAGAGAAAAGGTAATGAAAAGCTTTCTTCTTCATATACAGACTTCTAGTTTTATTATTGTATCAGAGTAGGTTACGATAGGCTTTCGCAAATTCTGAATCATGACCACTATACCAGAAGGAAGCGGCGCTGGTGGAGGAGCCATTGACGCCACATCACCATTCTTTATCTCAGCATCTGATAATCCTAACACGGTGTTTGTAAGTGACCTTCTTCGTGATGGTAACTTCGTTGATTGGGCAGAAGAAATGGGTAATGCTCTCTTCGCGAAGAATAAATATGGATTCGTAGATGGAACCATCCCAGTCCCGAACGAAGGCGCGTCAAATTTGCAGGTTTGGAAGAGATGCAATGCAATGGTGAAAGTTTGGCTCAATAGCGCAATGGAGAAGGAGATCAGAAATAGTGTTAAGCATGCTAACACTGCACAGGAGATCTGGGAAGATTTGAAAGAAAGGTTTGGAAGTGAAAGTGCACCTAGGGCCTATGAGATCAAACATGCCATAACCATGACACGTCAAGAAGGGCTTTCAGTTTCGGCATATTACACCAAATTGAAGGGATTGTGGGATGAAAGATAAGGAGCGGTTATATGAATTCTTGATGGGTTTGGATTCAAGTTTTGGGACCATCAAAACCCAAATCTTGGGAATGAAACCCACTGTGAACCTCGGAATCGCATATCATTTAGTCTCACAGGATGAGAAGCAGAAACAGATCGCCACGTCTGGAAGGATTGAGGTCGAAGCGGCGGCTTTTCAGGCACAAGGCGGGCAGCGATCCGGGAAAGATAACAACAAGGGGACACAAAGGGAGAAGCCCAAGTGTACCCATTGTGGGAATTTTTTTCAAACTGTGGAGAATTGCTTCGAGATCATCGGTTATCCGGAAGGAAGAAAGAAGGGAGGAACCTGCGGCTTCAAGACAAAGGGGGTTGTAAAGGCAAACTTGGCGGCCGGTGGAACAAGTCCACTACCTGGACTATCAGACGAGCAATATAGGCAGCTGGCACAATTCTTCTCTGAAAAGTCCAATGGTGAACAACACAATCCTCCAACAGCAAACATGGCGGGTAAGGTGAATGGTATAGATTCATGGGTAATAGACTCCGGAGCAAGTGAGCATATCACTTGCAATGGCGAAATTCTTGAAAACCAGTTCAAACCTCTAACACCAATGCAAGTCAAAATTCCCAATGGAGAAAAAGTGTCTGTCAAAAGTATTGGTGACACCGAACTACCAAATGGATTAAAAATCCAACATGTTCTAAATATGCCAGATTTCCAATGCAATTTATTATCTGTTAATCGATTGACTAAGGACCTAAATTGTGCCCTAACATTCTTCCCCGATTTTTTGTGTGATACAGGACTTAGCTTCGAGGACTCTGATTGGGACGGGTAGGCGCAGTGAAGGTCTGTATCATTTGGAGCCGGTAGCAAAACAACGAAGAGCTATGATGGCAACAATTGATCAGCGAGTATGGCACAAAAGGTTGGGTCACAGTTCTATTTTAAATTCTTAGTATTTTCATGGTATTTGTGGTAGTAATTTTGAAAAGGAAAGGGGACATTGTGGTTCTTGCTTAAAGGCAAAGATGACAAGGCTTCCGTTCCCTCTTAGTAGTATTCAAACATATTCTTGTTTCGAATTAATTCATTGTGACATTTGGGGAGGTTATAAAACTCCGTCTCTTTCCAGTGCACATTATTTTTTTGACCATTGTTGATGATTTTAGTCGAGGTGTATGGGTTTATTTGATGAAACATAAACATGAAGTGCGTGATTATCTTGTCATGTTTTGCAAAATGGTAAACACACAATTCGATAAGAAAGTCAAAACTCAAAAGGATTAGAAGTGATAATGGGGGCAGTTTCAATCGAATGAAATAATGGTTTATTACTCTTCCAACGGGATTGTTCTTGAAACCTCTTGCACTGACACACCCCAACAAAATGGGGTAGTCGAACGAAAACACCGACATATTCTTGAACTGGCTAGAGCACTTTGTTTTGAAGCAGGGTTACCAAAAGATTTTGGGGAGAGTGTGTTTTAACCGCAGCTTATATTATCAATCGTTTACCCACAAAAGTCCTAAATAACAAAGCTCCATATGAAATTTTGTTCCAAAAGAAACCCGTTTTTGATCACCTTCGAGTTTTCGGTTGTCTTGTTTATGCAAAGGATACCAAAAGAAGGGGGGACAAATTTGATCAACGGGGCCGTCCTTGTGTTTTTATTGGGTATCCATATTCTCAAAAGGGGTACAAAGTGTTCGATCTCGAAACGAGAAAATCTTACACTTCACGGGATGTGAGATTCATCGACGACAATTTCCCTTTTAAGGAGCGGAACGAAATAATGGAGATTGAGACAGTGGGCCAGGTTGTGAGTGGTGTAGTTGATGAAGATTTCATGGAACAAGTCGTGGCCACCAGTGGGTCAAATCAACAAGAGCAGGACAGCCCTTATGAGCCGAATCATCAAGCTGCAAATTGCCCAAGTATGCTTGAGTCGGATGGTTCAAATGATGAAGGCCCTGGAACTCAGACTCATGAACAGGCCCAGACTGAAGCCCAAAGGCGAAGCACGCGCACAAAATATCAGCCCAAGCATCTTGAAGACTATGTTGTTTCGCTACCGTCCTCCATTGACCATGCACCAACCGCTCTCAATTCAGAAGCCTTAACGGTATATCCTCTATCTAACTTTGTTTCATATCAAAGATTTTCTCCTAATCATAAAGCCTTTCTTGCGGCTATCACGTCAAACGATGAGCCTAAATATTATTACCAGGCAGTCAAGCACAAACATTGGCGTGATGCAATGAAACGGGAGATCGAAGCTTTGGAGGCAAATAAAACGTGGACACTTGAGTCACTGCCACAAGGGAAGAAAGCCGTTGACTCAAAGTGGGTCTACAGAATAAAGTATAATCCAAATGGTGAGATCGAGCGATACAAAACATGCTTGGTGGCCAAGGATTTTACACAAGTTGAAGGAATAGACTTCCACGAGACCTTCGCGCCAGTTGCAAAGTTAGTCACCATTTAGTCACCATGCGAAGCCTTCTTGCGGTGGCTGCAAAAAGGAATTGGCATATTCATCAACTTGATGTAAATAATGCCTTTCTTCAAGGTGACTTAGTTGAGGACGTATACATGAAGATTCCCCAAGGCTTTGCAAAGGAAGGAGAGACAAGGGTGTGCAAACTTCAAAAGTCTTTATACGGGTTACGACAAGCCTCGCGGAATTGGTATCAAAAGTTCACCAAAGCTCTTCTCTCTATTAGTTTTCAACAATTTCAGGCGGATCATTCTTTATTCGTCTTCAAAAATGATACAACCTACGTTGCTGCTCTAATTTATGTTGACGATGTAATCCTTATTGGAAACGATATTGCCAAGATTGAATACATAAAACAACATCTACATGACTTATTCAGTATTAAGGACTTAGGGAAATTGATGTATTTTTTAGGCATTGAAGGGGCACGATCACAGGATGTGTAACGACCCTAACCCTAGGCACTAGTTTAGCATCCTATTATATGCATTTTATATTGATTGTTAGCTTTATGTGCTCATTTTATGTCTTTAATTGTTTATGGGAAGTAAGGATGGAAAGGAATTAACTTTAATGATATAGGGGCTAAATGAAATAAATATAAAGTGTTGTGGTGAAGTTATAATAATTGAGAATAAATAAAATATTATATGTGGTCAAGGTGTGTTGTGTAAAGATTTGAAGTGTAGGTGGTAGTTGTATTTCCTCAGACTTTGAGGGGCTTAAGTGGAAAAGTGAAATTATTTCCTTCATTAGTCAAATGGGAAGCATGGGAGGCCATACTTCCCACTTTTTCCCATCACCTCCTCCCTTAACCTCCCCATTCCCTCCTTCTCTTCTTCTTACTTCTTCCATTTCTCCATGGAAAATCTCCATGGAAGTTCTTTCCTAACCATTTCCTTCCAAAAATCCTAGTAAATCCAATCCTTCTTCACTTTTCAATCCGGGTGTACTTTCGTGTTCGGGGCAACGAGGGGAGCACATCAAGCTAAGAAAATCCTTGTTCCATCTCATATTGCTAAAGTAAGTTATTATGACTTCCTTCTAATAATTGTTCATTTTATGTGTTAATGAATATTTTGTGGAAAGAAAAGGATTTTGGGTATTTTGAATAATGCTAATTTAGTTGAAATGGTTTAGTCAAGTTTGAATTGATTTTTGGTTGTAAAATGGTGATCTAAGTTGAAAGAAGGGTGGTATAGAGTAATTGTGGATGTTAATGGTTTAAGTGTAAGTATTGAATGTGGTTTTGGCCAATTTACTAGAATTAGAAAGTGAAGAAAATGGTTAGTAATGGGTTTATGGTGTTAATGGTTTACAAGAAATGGTTGCATGTTAAAATGAAATAAAGTTTTGATACTAAAGGGTTTTGGTTAGTGTTGGAATGTATTGGAATACTTTCTTGGAGTAGAGAAATTGTTTAATGATCTAAATATAAGATTGATGTTCATGGAGGTTGATAAAGAAGAAAGAGTATGGTTTGAAGGGAGATAGAAAGGTTAAATATGAAATGGGTAGTGTAATGAGTAAAACAACTAATTATTAAATGGGTTAAATCTATCTTATGTGATTAGGAATGATTTAGTATGATATGGATGAAGTTAGTAAACCTTTTTATGTTCACAAAACAGAGGAAAATTGGTTTGGGATCAACTTGGTGTAGCTATTGATGAAATTGCAGTTCTGTTCTGAATTCTGGGCTCAGGTCACGAGTCGTGCCCTGTGGCACGAGTCGTGCCTGAGGATGGGACGAGTCGTGATCAATGTTAATCCTAAGTCATGCCATGCTAGGGACACTTGATTCTGGAGGAGGTCAAAAGGGCACGAGTCGTGCCCTGGGGCACGAGTCGTGCCCTGGCCTGTAATTCTTGACTATTTTTCAAGCTGTTTAAACCCAATTTAACTAGGATATAAATGAACCCTCTTTCACCTAGATTAAAGTAGAATACTTGGGCTACACAATGACACCTTAATTGGTTAAAATGGAATTATGGAAGTAGTTTAAATATTGTTCGGAAGATGGTTGATAAGCTTGATTCATAACTTCTTCAAAGTGGTTCAAACTTGGGAATTAGATCTTGAACTTTTATTGAGGTTATTCAAGGTTGTGTAATGACTTCGTAGGATTGGTTTATGGTACATGGTGCCCTTACTTTCTCCCATATCTTTGGTGGTTAGTTCGAATAGTGTTGAAGCTGTAGGTTACACTAGTGTGTTAGTTAGCAATGTTTATGTATCACATTGTGGCATTGTTATCCCAACTGTGGCATTGTTATCCCAACTGTGGAATTATTGATTTTGTGGATACCTTGGTATCCTAAGTGTGGATTATTTGGCATATTGCTATATTGTATCCTAAGTGTGGATTATTTGGTTATATTGTTACCTTACTTGAATCCATATTCATTGATGGTATTATGCATAGTGTATTAAATGAATGTTGTACTATAGTATTGATTTAACATATGAGTATACATTACCATGTTGTTATATTCTTATCCCTTTGGTGGATTTTATTTCAAGTATCTATTATGTGCTTGAACGTGTTTATATTATATGTGATTCGGGTGTATAATGGAATTCAATCAATTATGGATTTGTTCTATAAGTGATTGAAGGTTCATCATACCTGTGACCGTCCCCTCTGTGGCCACAGAGTGGGAGTGCTAGCTTCTGTATTGAGCCAAAAGCCTTACAGTCAGCTGCGATTTTGGAGTTAGGTGGAATGCTTCTGTATTAAGCCAAAAGCTTTACAGGTAGCGGCGATATTATATGATACTCTGAATAAGGGTCATATAAGTATCTTCTTTCCTTATATGGATCTCTGGGGTATGAGTCCTATAAGCGGTGAATGTGCATGGGGGCAGTTCACCAAAGAGCGGAGTTTTACTCCCACGTTGTACGACATATTGTTCAGACGGGAAAGGTAAAATGAGGTAACGTAAGGTGTTTACCGCTTTCATAATGTGTTATGTGTAACCATGCTATGTGTTGCATCTTGTTTGGCATCTTGCTGCATTCATAATAGCTTATTGAGATTTATTCTCACCCCTTCCCCTTTACTGTTTTAGATCGTGCTGAGACAGGTGACCTGAACCAGTGAGGCCGGGGATAAGAGTTGGACTTTTGCTTTTGGGGACTTGTCAGGTTATGTATATGAGTAGATTGTCTGGAGTCTTTATTAAGTATTACCCCTTTATAAAGTTGTATATGAAACTCTTTTGTAAAACAAAGTATTTGGGGGTTTACGATGTAATTTATTAGATTATGGTTTATTGAAGTCATTGTGGAAATTTCTCCAAGTGGAGATATTATCAGTTGATATTAATTTGGAAGTTTGAGAATTGGTTTTCTTTTAAAGGTGAAATAAAAAGTTTTAAAAATTTAAGATGGGTTTTCTTAGTTTGGGCTTCCCAAGCTCGGGACACGCGTTAGGTTCCGGGTTGGGGTGCTCACAGGATGGGATAGTCCTAAGCCAACGAAAGTACACTTTAGATATACTTGAGGAGAGTGGACTGCAAGGGGGATGACCAAGTGATTTTCCAATGGAGCAAAATCTGAAGTTCAGTCCTACAGATGAAAGTCCTCATGTTGATGCTTTGCAATATCGCCGTTTGATTGGGCGACTGATGTACCTAACAGTCACACGCCCAGATATTCAATTCGCTGTGAACAAGCTTAGTCAGTTCCTCTCGACACCAAGAAAAACGCATTGGGCAGCAGCAATGCGAATCTTACGATTTTTGAAAGGTACATCTGGACAGAGGCTTTTTCTTCCCTCATGAGGCACTCTCTGTCTCGAGGCATACTGTGACTCTGATTGGGCAGCCTGCCCCATCACTCGTCGATCATGTACCGGTTATTTATCTCACTTGGGGGTGCTCCCATTTCATGGCGAAGCAAAAAACAAACGGTTGTATCTCTCTCATCGACCGAAGCTGAGTATCGAGCTATGGCTTCTACTGCCAGCGAGATAATTTGGTTGAGGTGGTTACTCCTTGATATTGAACCTCCACAAAAACAACCAACCCCTCTACATTGTGACAATCAGGCGGCATGTCATATTTCCAATAATCCAGTCTTCCACGAGAGAACAAAGCATGTTGAAATGGATTGTTACTTTGTCCGTGAAAGAGTCGATTCTTGTGACATTGTTACATGCAAAATTTCCACACATGAACAAGTTGCCGATCTGTTTAGTAAGGCACTCGGAGCAGCTCATTTCAAATTTTTGGTTGGCAAGTTGGGCATTCGTGATATCCATGCGCCAATTTGAGGGGAGTGAAAAATTTCATGGAACAAGCCGAGATCTGCGGCTACATCTTGGTGAATATCTCGGTCATATTGACTGAGATCATGTATATCTCTTCAATTAGTTAGGATGATTACAAAAAATATCTCATGTTATTTACATATATCCATGCCATGTATAGGGTAAATATATATCCCATGTATTGTATATGTTTGTTCTCAAGAGAAAAGGTAATGAAAAGCTTTCTTCTTCATATACAGACTTCTAGTTTTATTAAGGGGTTAATTGCAGTTTGGTTACCATGTTTTATCAGTTTTTGCAATATGGTTCCCAACAGTGTAAAAGAGCAAATTCTAGCCCTTTGGTTAAAGGATCAGCTGTGTTATCCTTGGTACCAACATAATCAACAGCTATCACCTTCCGAGACACTAGATCCCTTATAGATTTTAATCTAATTTGGATGTGCCTTGTAACGACCCTAACCCTAGGCACTATTTTAGCATCATATTAATTTCTTTTAATATTATTATTAATATTATGTGTTCATTTTATATATTTGATTTCTTATATTAGGTTGAAATGATTGGGAAATTAAATAAAGCATCTTGGGAGAAGTATAATAATAAAAATGGACAAAATAAATAAAATGTGGATAGTTAGATTTATTTATGTGGAAAAGTGGAAAGCATTAGTTTTGGAAATGGGGGGCCATGCTCTCCCCTTGATTTCCTCCTCCTTTTTCATTATTTTCAACTCTTCCCCATACTTCTTATACTCCTCCCATACTTTTTTTCATCATCTTCTTCACCTCCTCACTCTTACTTCCTCCTAGCAAAAAAAATCCTCCATGGAAACCTCCTTCCAATACCTTCCTTCCAAAAATGGTAGTTAATCCAATCCTTCTCCATTTTATGATCCGGATGTACTTCCATGTTCGTAGAGGCAAGGGGAATGCATCAAGCTAGAGAAATCATAGTTTCACCTCATATCTCTAAAGGTAAGTTATTATGACTTCTTTCTAAATATTGCACATTTTATGTGTTAATGAATGTTTTATGAAAAGAAAAAGTATATTGTATTTTTAATATGGTTATTTGAGCAAAATGATTATTCAAGATTTAATTGATTTTAGTTATGATATGGGGGGTTTAAGTTGAAGGAATGAGGGTATAATGAGTGTAAGATATTAATGACATTAATGGAGTTAGTGTATGTGATTATATACATCTTACTTTGATTTGGGGAAGATTAAGAGTTCATTTAATTTGGGTAGAAAGAAGTGGAAAAAGGACTTAGTATACTTTTAATGATGTGAGTATTGATCTTCTCTTCTAATTAATGTTCATGAATTATTTAGTGTTGTTATTATTATTAAAATGGTTATTAGATGCTTTGGAAACCTTCTTGTAGTTAAGAAAGTGGTTTATGTTATAGAATGATGTGGTTGTTTAAGGAAGATGATCAATAGGGTAAGAAAATGGATTAAGTTAGATTAAGGAGGTTAAACTTGAAATGTGGAAGTGAAGTGGGTGGAGAATCAAGTGGTAAATGATCTAGGGTTATATTATTTGTGGATTTAATGATTTAAAATGAGGTTTGTAAATTTAGAAAATCCTTTTGGTATTTTTAAGAAAGATTATTAAAAGGGAAAAGAAAATATGTGAAAAGGAGTTAGAATTTTTGAAGTACAGAAAATCCCCTTGGGCGGTCGCCCATAGGCCCTTGAGCGGCCGCCCAACCCACCAGAAGGTATAACCCTTTTTAGACCCTCTTGGGCGGTCGCCCATAGTGACTTGGGCGGTCGCCCATGTCACCAGAAGTTCACCAGTTTCCTTTCTTGCTGAATTTTAACCACAACCACTAAGTATGATTCCTAACCCTTTCAAAGTAGTGAAATCTAATCTACTTCAGATATGAATTAATCCTTTTTAACCTAAGTTAAAGTAGAATACCTTGACTAGGCCATGATGTCTTATTTGGTCAAAATGGAATTGTGGGAAGTAGGTCTTGCACCTTTATTAATATTATACAAGGTTGAGTAGTAACTTTGTAAGAATGATTTACGGTTTAGGTTGGCCTTACTTGCTCCCATACCTTGGTGATTAGTTGAACCGTGTAGAGACTGTAATCTCACTAGTGTGTTGGTTAGTAATGTATATGTGTTACATCAATATATTGTATCCCGATTGTGGATTATTTGGTATATGGTTGTATTGTATCCCGATTGTGGATTATTTGGTATATGGTTGTATTGTATCCCGAGTGTGGATTATTTGGTATTGTTATGTTGTATCCCAGTTGTGGATTATCTGGCATATTGATTATATTGCATCCCGGTGTGGATTATGTGGTTATGTGGATACCTTATTTGAACTCATATTCGTTAATGGTATTATGCATAGTGTATTAAATGAACCTCTGCACTATGGTATGGATTAGCATGAGTATATTTTACCATGTTGTTATATTATTATCCCTTTTTGTGGATTTATTTCAAGTATCTATTATGTGCTTGAACGTGTTGATATTCGGGGGTATAATGGAATTCAATCAATTATTGATTTGTTCTATAAGTGATTGAAGGTTCATTAAACCTGTGACCGTTCCCCTCTGTGGCCACAGAATGGGTGTGCTAACGACTGTATTGACCCAAAAAGCTTTACAGACCGTTGCGATTGGTGATTAGGGGGAATGCTTCTGTATTAAGCCTAAAGCTTTACAAAGAAATGATATTATTGTTGGATACTCTGATATAGGTATCTTTTCTTATATGGATCTCTGGAGTATGAGTCCTATAAGAGGTGAATGTGCTGGAGGCAGTTCACCAAAGAGAGGAGTTTTACTCCCACGTTGTACGACTGATTGTTCAGACGGGAAAGGTAAAATGAGGTAACGTAAGGTGTTTACTGCTTTCATAATGTGTTATGTGCTACCATGCTATGTGTTGCATCTTGTTTGGCATCTTGCTGCATTCATAATAGCTTATTGAGATTTATTCTCACCCCTTCCCTTTCTTGCTTTAGATTGTCTTTGAGACAGTGACTGAACCGGTGAGGCCGGAAAGAGTTTGGACTCTCGCTTTTGGGACTTATCAGGATAGGTATATGAGTGGGTTGTCAGGAGTCACAATTAAGTTTTACTCTTTTACAAGTTGGAAGGAAAACTCTTTTGTCAAACAATGTTATTTAGGATTTTCAATGTAATTAATCAAGTATGGTTATTAAAGTATTTGTTTAAATTCCTCCAAGTGGAGATATTATTATTTGATTTTGTTTATGGAAAATTTAGAATTGGTTTTCTTGTAAAGGCAAATAAAAGTTTTAAAAATCTAAGATGGGTTTTCTTAGTTTGAGCTTCTCAAGCTCGGGACACGCGTTAGGTCCCGAGTTGGGGTGCTCACAGTTGGTATCAAAGCTTAGTTTAGAGGTCAAGGGTAGATGTCTAAACTAAGGGGGAATGTGTGGTAATTGACGCCGAGTGTTTAGTGCAGGAGTTTGTTCTAATGGCTAGAAACAATGATGACCAGCGAAAGGTTCTAGAAAATGAAAGATGTTTAAATTGTAGCCTCACAGTCATGGTATTTTAGTGATGAATTCAATTGGTCTTGGGTTGAATATGGGAAATGTTACAGGTGAGTTAATACATTTTACTTGAGTTGAAATTGTTAATTTAGTTGAGATATGGTATAGTGAAGTTTTGGTATAATATTGATGTTAAGAAAAATGATTTAAGTATGTAGTATTATTTAGGGTTCCTTTTCATGAAGTTGGCTAAGATGTAAAGTTGTTGTTATATGAGTTGTACAATGCTATTATTATCGTATAAATGATTTTGGATAAGTTGACAATTTGTTTGGTGGTTAGAATATGAGAAAGGGGTTTGGAAATGAGTAGAGTAATAGTTTGATCAAATATAGGTGGTAATTGAAAGAGTATTATAAAGGCTAATATATGGTGGAGAGAATATTGTTGTGTGGCTTGTGATGTGTAAAAATAATGAAAATAACTTGAGTAGTGGGTGAATGAATATGGCCACTAGTGATAATAAGATATGATTTAATGTGGAAAGATAGAGTAATAGGGTTATAGGACTTGGAGACAGTATGTGGTATCATTTGAGAACTTTATGCTTAAAATTGATTAAGTGGTATAGTTGTTGTTGAATTGTGGTCTTATATAGTATATGATGTATTAGGTGATATACATGGTGATTGTAGTGGTTAGTCAATTAAAAGGGCTTTAGAAATAAACAGGAAATGGTGGTTTTGGAATGAATGTGGTAAGGTTGATATTCAAAGTTATTGGGAATTATGTATCCATTTTAGTTAAGTTATAATGATCATGAAAGGATTTGAAGAAAGATTTAATAATAGCAATATTGTCTAGAGTAAAATGGTGTTGTAAAGTAAAGGCCTATGGTCGAGTATATGTTTCGGTTCCAGGAGAGATAGATCCCTCGGGGGTCACTAGAGGTAAAATTCCTGTCTCGAAGTTAGGGGTTATATTTTATTGATCTTGTTTCATATCATTATGTGTGGCATAGCGAGGTTGCTTCTATGTGGCATACATTACTTGAGAAATTGTTTTATTGTTAGAGGATTACGCTCTTATGAGAGAATACCTCGAATCTTCTTTGGTTTACCACAGTGGTGATGTGGTTATAGCTGGGCACGTATTGCCAGTTTATGTGTTATGATTACCGATGTGTAATTACGAGATATACTTGACCTAGATGGGTAAGTAGTTGTTGTGCATTGTTAGACTATCATAAGAAGTGAGTCTCCTTTTCTATACCTAAATTGATTATATTGGTATTTGATATAGATAAACCTTTATATGGTATTCTTGTTATATAAGCATTAAAGACAGAAAGTTTGGGTTAAAAGTGTGGAGGATATTTGGTATGTGTTAGACTTGCATAAGAAGTCTTTTCGGAAATTTTACGTGTTAGTTGTGAGTAGATGGTAATTGTGTTTCCATTCAAGGTATCTCATGTGTTGATTCTAAGTATGATGATCAGAATTGTAATCCTTAGTTTGATGGCTTTATGGTAATTAGGATTGATGATCTCTTTGTTAATTTAAGTTCCGGGAAGATCATGAAAATCAATTGAGAGTTGGGTTAATGATTTCCGGTGAGGAGTCCTTGTATGCAAGGTCTAGCTAGTGTGAGTTGGCTCGAGAAGATTCAAATTTTGGGTTCTATAGTCTTAAGCTTGGATGTTCCATGGATCTTGCAAGGATTGAGTCCGTGATCTTTGGGTTGGCAAGTGCTATCGAAGGAATTTTTAGGAAATTCTTGAGAATTATAAAATCGTTGGTTTAGTTAACTTGGAAGAATATCAATGGTGTAGGATGTAATAAGTATGAATTATATTGATAGAGATGGAAAATAGATTGGCTATAGATCCGATACTTACCTTACTTAATGGATGTGAGGACTTTGTGAAATTTTAAGTGCGTATTAGAGGGAAATTAGATGGTGATATTATGAGAATTGGGAAAGTAATAGCGTATGCTTCGAGGAAGTTGGCTTAGATAAACCAGAATTTTCTTAACCTTTACTCGAGAGTGGCTGCAATTGTTTTATGTGAAAACCCTACCTTTTTGAAGCTCTCTTGTGAAATTTGTTACTGATCCTAAGAGTTGAAGGATTTAGTTAATTAAAAAGAAGAGATTAGAAGACTATCCAAACTCTTGAAGAATAGATGGTGTGTGGAGTGATAGATTTCTTTTCAACTTGAAAGGTTTTATTAATCTTAGCGGAGTTGAGTATAATAGCAGTTTTGGTTTAAGCATTGAAGGGATACTGTATAAAACGTGATATGGAAAAATTATTTGTATGATCCTTCGTATTTATGGAGTTCTTCAATTAATGATGTTTAGGAGGATTTGACACATGTGGGGAAAACGTTGAAGAGTTATTAGAATTACAACTTCGGGAGTAAATCCTAGAATAATTTGGGTTGTGAGAATGTATAGAAGAATCATGACATTTAGGAAACTGTTTGAAGGTTGTAATTCAAAATGCTTGGGAGAGTAACCTTTGTTATTGATCCTCCAGGTGAGTCTTTTAAAATTCGGGACGAATTTTCTTTAAGGGGGAGTGAATGTAACGACCCTAACCCTAGGCACTATTTTAGCATCATATTAATTTCTTTTAATATTATTATTAATATTATGTGTTCATTTTATATATTTGATTTCTTATATTAGGTTGAAATGATTGGGAAATTAAATAAAGCATCTTGGGAGAAGTATAATAATAAAAATGGACAAAATAAATAAAATGTGGATAGTTTGATTTATTTATGTGGAAAAGTGGAAAGCATTAGTTTTGGAAATGGGGGGCCATGCTCTCCCCTTGATTTCCTCCTCCTTTTTCATTATTTTCAACTCTTCCCCATACTTCTTATACTCCTCCCATACTTTTTTTCATCATCTTCTTCACCTCCTCACTCTTACTTCCTCCTAGCAAAAAAAATACTCCATGGAAACCTCCTTCCAATACCTTCCTTCCAAAAATGGTAGTTAATCCAATCCTTCTCCATTTTATGATCCGGGTGTACTTCCATGTTCGTAGAGGCAAGGGGAATGCATCAAGCTAGAGAAATCATAGTTTCACCTCATATCTCTAAAGGTAAGTTATTATGACTTCTTTCTAAATATTGCACATTTTATGTGTTAATGAATGTTTTATGAAAAGAAAAAGTATATTGTATTTTTAATATGGTTATTTGAGCAAAATGATTATTCAAGATTTAATTGATTTTAGTTATGATATGGGGGTTTAAGTTGAAGGAATGAGGGTATAATGAGTGTAAGATATTAATGACATTAATGGAGTTAGTGTATGTGATTATATACATCTTACTTTGATTTGGGGAAGATTAAGAGTTCATTTAATTTGGGTAGAAAGAAGTGGAAAAAGGACTTAATATACTTTTAATGATGTGAGTATTGATCTTCTCTTCTAATTAATGTTCATGAATTATTTGGTGTTGTTATTATTATTAAAATGGTTATTAGATGCTTTGGAAACCTTCTTGTAGTTAAGAAAGTGGTTTATGTTATAGAATGATGTGGTTGTTTAAGGAAGATGATCAATAGGGTAAGAAAATGGATTAAGTTAGATTAAGGAGGTTAAACTTGAAATGTGGAAGTGAAGTGGGTGGAGAATCAAGTGGTAAATGATCTAGGGTTATATTATTTGTGGATTTAATGATTTAAAATGAGGTTTGTAAAGTTAGAAAATCCTTTTGGTATTTTTAAGAAAGATTATTAAAAGGGAAAAGAAAATATGTGAAAAGGAGTTAGAATTTTTGAAGTACAGAAAATCCCCTTGGGCGGTCGCCCATAGGCCCTTGAGCGGCCGCCCAACCCACCAGAAGGTATAACCCTTTTTAGACCCTCTTGGGCGGTCGCCCATAGTGACTTGGGCGGTCGCCCATGTCACCAGAAGTTCACCAGTTTCCTTTCTTGCTGAATTTTAACCACAACCACTAAGTATGATTCCTAACCCTTTCAAAGTAGTGAAATCTAATCTACTTCAGATATGAATTAATCCTTTTTAACCTAAGTTAAAGTAGAATACCTTGACTAGGCCATGATGTCTTATTTGGTCAAAATGGAATTGTGGGAAGTAGGTCTTGCACCTTTATTAATATTATTCAAGGTTGAGTAGTAACTTTGTAAGAATGATTTACGATTTAGGTTGGCCTTACTTGCTCCCATACCTTGGTGATTAGTTGAACCGTGTAGAGACTGTAATCTCACTAGTGTGTTGGTTAGTAATGTATATGTGTTACATCAATATATTGTATCCCGATTGTGGATTATTTGGTATATGGTTGTATTGTATCCCGATTGTGGATTATTTGGTATATGGTTGTATTGTATCCCGAGTGTGAATTATTTGGTATTGTTATGTTGTATCCCAGTTGTGGATTATCTGGCATATTGATTATATTGCATCCCGGTGTGGATTATGTGGTTATGTGGATACCTTATTTGAACTCATATTCGTTAATGGTATTATGCATAGTGTATTAAATGAACTGTTGCACTATGGTATGGATTAGCATGAGTATATTTTACCATGTTGTTATATTATTATCCCTTTTTGTGGATTTATTTCAAGTATCTATTATGTGCTTGAACGTGTTGATATTCGGGGGTATAATGGAATTCAATCAATTATTGATTTGTTCTATAAGTGATTGAAGGTTCATTATAACTGTGACCGTTCCCCTCTGTGGCCACAGAGTGGGTGTGCTAACGACCGTATTGACCCAAAAAGCTTTACAGACCGTTGCGATTGGTGATTAGGGGAATGCTTACGTATTAAGCCTAAAGCTTTACAGTAGCGATATTATTGTTGGATACTCTGATATAGGTATCTTTTCTTATATGGATCTCTGGAGTATGAGTCCTATAAGAGGTGAATGTGCTGGAGGCAGTTCACCAAAGAGAGGAGTTTTACTCCCACGTTGTACGACTGATTGTTCAGACGGGAAAGGTAAAATGAGGTAACGTAAGGTGTTTACCGCTTTCATAATGTGTTATGTGCTACCATGCTATGTGTTGCATCTTGTTTGGCATCTTGCTGCATTCATAATAGCTTATTGAGATTTATTCTCACCCCTTCCCTTTCTTGCTTTAGATTGTCTTTGAGACAGGTGACCTGAACCAGTGAGGCCGGGAAAGAGTTTGGACTCTCGCTTTTGGGACTTATCAGGATAGGTATATGAGTGGGTTGTCAGGAGTCACAATTAAGTTTTACTCTTTTACAAGTTGGAAGGAAAACTCTTTTGTCAAACAATGTTATTTAGGATTTTCAATGTAATTAATCAAGTATGGTTATTAAAGTATTTGTTTAAATTCCTCCAAGTGGAGATATTATTATTTGATTTTGTTTATGGAAAATTTAGAATTGGTTTTCTTGTAAAGGCAAATAAAAGTTTTAAAAATCTAAGATGGGTTTTCTTAGTTTGAGCTTCTCAAGCTCGGGACACGCGTTAGGTCCCGAGTTGGGGTGCTCACATGCCTCCTAGTTTTACAGTTGTACTTGACACTTTTCAGTTTCTCAATTGTGGCAGTGTTGTCACAATGTACAGAGATAACAGGCATGGGCTTGCTGACCATGGGCAACTCAGACATAAGTCCTCGAAGCCATTCAGCTTCCAATCCAGTAGTGTCAAGGGCAACTAATTCGGCCTCAAATGTAGACCTAGACAACAGAGTTTGTTTGGTCGACCTCCAAGCGACTGCAGCTCCGCCTAAGGTGAAAACATACCCCGTACAGCCATAACTCCCGGAGTTAAAGGCAATCCAGCTTGCATCACTATATCCTTCAAGAACAGAAGGATATCTACCGTAATGCAGCCCAAGGGAAATCGTTCCCTTCAAGTACTTGAGAACTCTATCAAGAGCTTCCCAATGTGCTTTATTTGGACATTGAGTATATCTAGCCAACCTAGTAACCGAGTAGGATATATCCGGTCTAGTACAATTGGCAAGATACATCAAACTTCCAATAATTTGAGAATATCTCAACTGAGCCATCGGTACTCCACTTTCATTCTTAGTAAGTGCAGCTGAAGGATCATATGGAGTCTTAGCTACTTTGCAATTCTTATAACCAAATTTCTCAATTACACTTTCGGTATAATGAGATTGCGATATGGTTATGCCACTAGTTGAACGAGTCAACTTAAGGCCAAGAATCACACTAGCTACTCCCATATCCTTCATCTCAAACTTACTTTTCAAGAATTCCTTAGTAGTACTAATTATCCTCATATCCGTTCCAAACAACAGAATATCATCGACATACAGACATAAGACAATACTACTATCACCAATACTCTTGCTATAGACACACTTATCAAACTCATTAGTAACAAAGCCAAACGATGAGACAATTTTATCAAATTTCTCATGCCACTGCTTAGGGGCTTGTTTAAGTCCATACAAGGACTTAACAAGTTTACAAACCTTTCTCTCATTGCCAGGGGCCTCAAAACCTTCAGGTTGATCCATATAAATTTCTTCCTCTAGATCGCCATGCAAGAAGGCGGTCTTAACATCCATCTGATGGATAGGAAGATCATATACAGAGGCCAATGCGATAAGCATTCGGATTGTAGTCATTCTAGCAACTGGCGAATAGGTATCGAAATAGTCTATTCCCTCCATTTGCTTGAATCCCTTAGCCACTAACCTAGCCTTAAACTTGTCAACGGTTCCATCTGGTTTCAGTTTCCTTTTAAAGACCCACTTACATCCTATCGTGCTACAACCAGGAGGGAGATCGACCAATTCCCATGTCCCATTAGAGACAATAGAATCCATCTCACTCTTAACAAAGATCCTTCCACTGCTTGGCATCAGAAGTAGCCATAGCAGCTTTGAAGGTTAGAGGATCACCCTCGACATTGTAAGTGATAAAATCATTTCCAAAGTCCTTAGTGGTCCTTGCCCTTTTACTCCTTCTTGGTTCAATCTCATTATCAGAATGAGTTGCACTGGAATCAACCCCCACATTGGTCAGCTCCTCTACTTGAGCAGGAATAGAATTAGTGGTTGGGTTGGATTCCTTAGGAAGTCCGTCCTTCATAGGAAACACATCCTCAAAAAATGTTGCATCACGTAACTCAACTATAGAGTTCACGTCTATGCCAGAAATTTCAGATTTGATAATAAGAAATCTCAATGCATAACTTGTTTCGAATCAACCTATAAAGATAGCATCAACGGTTTTAGGTCCAAGCTTTTTCCTTTTATGTGCGGGTACAAGTACCTTAGCAAGGCACCCCACACTTTTAAGTGTTTCAAGCTAGCACTGTCGACCTCTCCAAAGTTCAAACGGACTTTCCTTTCTATGCTTAGGAGGGACTCTATTCGAATATGGCACGCCGTATTCAAAGCCTCTCCCCACATATATTTGGGCGATCCCGTAACTTATGAGTAAGCCGTTAATCATATCGGTAAGGGTTCTATTCTTACGTTCGCAACACCATTTGATTGAGGGGTGTAGGGAGGAGTCTCTTCATGTACAATTCCGTTTTCTTGGCAATAATACATGAAGGGATTAGACTCATATTCACCTCCTCTATCAGACCTTAACCGTTTAAGTTTCTTGCCAGTTTGTGTTTCTGCTTCGTTCTTAAATATAATGAATTTATCTAATGCTTCATCCTTAGAATTAAGCAAGAACACATAACAGTATCTACTAGCATCATCAATAAAGGTGAGAAAGTATTTATTTTTGTCTTTGGTCAACACACCATTAAATTCACAAATATCAGTATGAACTAAATCTAGAATTTCAGAATTTCTCACAACCGACTTAAACGGACCTTTTGTAGATTTAGCTTCAACACATACATGACATTTATAATTCTTATCAATAGCATGTTTAGGAATAATATCTAAGTTCATCATTCTTTTCACAGAATCATAGTTAATACTCCCTCCGTCCCGCTAATATTAGCACACTTTCCTTTTTGGGCGTCCCGCTAATATCCGCACACTCCCAAAAAGGAAATTTTATATTAATAAAATATTCACCCAACCCCACTCATTCTCTCTCCTACATTATTTTAATACTCACAACACCATTATAATTTATTACACCCTCCACTCATTCTCTCTCCACTCATTTTTTTACACTCACAACATTTTATTAAAATATCATATTCCTTAATTCCCGCGCAAATAGTGTTTGTGCTAATATTAGCGGGACGGAGGGAGTATGTCCTAAACGACCATGCCAAACATTTGAAGATTCAATGGAATACGAAACAGGATAATCAATAGAACTAAAATTATTGTTGTGCGAACAAACATCAGTTTCAACTCTAATTTTAAATAAACCATCCGAGGAATAACCTTTCCCCACAAAACTACCAGAATCCAAAATTATAACCTTATTACACTTAAATGAAATCTCAAATCCTTCCCTAACTAGACTAGAACCACTAATAATGTTGCGACGAATATCGGTGAACGTGATACACTCGATGCAAGGTAAGAATGCGCCCATTGGGAAACCTCGTGTCCACGCGTCCAGCCCCAAGCACCTTTGCAGCACTAGAGTTCCCCATCGTAATCGATCTACCACTGGCCAGCCGGTAAGACACAAATAGCAATTTATCAAGACAAACGTGCACATTTGCCCCAGTGTCAACTAGCCACTCGTTGGGTTCATAGACAAGAAAGAGTTCGTGACAAGAAGTTACATACTTTGTAACATTGCAGGTCGAGCATCAACTCCAGGTGCGTCAGAGTCGATCATCATAATCCTTCGGACCCAACACCATGTTGACAGCTAGATGGTCATCGCCAGAGGCTTGTGGTCCTTTTCCTTTCTTGGACGGGCAGTCCCTAGAAAAGTGTCCACCTTCTCCACAATTCCAACAGCCTCGTTTTGCTTTTCGCTTCCTAAAGTTATTTTTCTTAACTTTAAGCTTATCATGGTTTTCTTTATCCTTAGAAGTTTTCACACCTTTTCCTTTAAACTTGCTTTTACCGGTTATCATATTAGCAAAGAAACTCCACAGTACACTCGGTTGGTTACCGTTATGCACCTCCCGAATCGCAATTGCATTCATCAATTCATTGAGTGACAAGTTCCAAGACGATGCTTGAGGGTCATACCGAATTCCCCCAAGATCGAGGAAACTTCTCAATGATAGCCATGACAACGAACTTATCAGGAAGTCCCATGTCAAAGCATCCTTGAGTGACTGCAAAATGATTTGGAGTTCGTGCACTTGGTCGGTAACCGACTTTCCCTCACTCATGTGATAATTCAGAACTTTCCCACTTGGTACTTTTCCACACCGGAGTCATCGGTGGCCGTACTTCGTGGAAAGCGTTTCCCACAGTGACGCAAAGAGTGAGAGGAGCGAGCAATAAACATCAAAGAGTGCATTCGACAAAGCCGACAGAATGCATCCTCGAACAACATCATCCCGCTCCTTCCACAGTTTAACAGCAGCCACATTAACCGGATCATCACCATTCGTAGCGGGACATTTGGATGTCGCATACTGCACATGCCCTTAATTGACGCCAGATCTTCATGCGTTCGTACCAACGCTTGAAGTTCTTACCACCAAACTTCTCCGGAAGATCGGAGGTGTCAACTAGGGACTTAAAGGGAGAGTTAGAGGAACCACCGGACATGATCAAATAAAATACTATTTTCTCTTAGATCGTTGGAAATTAAATTAATAAGCACCACATTAAACAAAGATTTAATCAACGGTAGGGGATTTTATTGATCAAGTCAAAACGTACCAATTAAGCCAATAGCAAAACCGAAAGCCAAGGAACAGGATCAGAAAACAAACAGAAACAAGAAGAACAAACAGTTTAGAAACTTATCGTGATTTGATCGAGTCGCCTTAGGGAAGACTGTCCTAAGAGAAAATATTGCCCCCAATTGGTGCAACTCGTGCATGTGCAAATTTCTCCGAGGATAAAACGATCACGGACTACGTACCACAAAACAGCACACAGGTAGGTAGTCACCGGCGGTCCTATCTCAGTCGCCTTGAATCTCACGAACAAATCTCTATGAACGGGAGTAATCGATCAATGAATGAAAGCAAGAGAATTGTGTTTCTCTCTAATATTCATATTCCAAAAACGGCTGGGAGGAAGAGAGTATTTATACATGTGGAATAAATTAGGTTTAGGGCTTAATTTAGACCTAAAAACCTGATTAAATTCGGCCCAGGATTTCACCATCCCGTCACAAGCGCGGCCGCCCTAGGGGCATGCGCGACCGCGCTCAAGGTAAGACAGATTGGGTGGAGCTACGGTAGAGAAGCGCGGCCGCCCTCAGGGCTTAGCGCGACCGCGCTCAAGAGCAGTAACTCCGACGTGAAATTCCCCTTTGCCTAGTTCAACGCAAGCCAATTACCTTCCAAGGCAATATGACTATGAACTTAAACACCACATATGCAAATATTCCAACATGTTCGTGGTCCAACCTCGTCACCGGCCTGACACCCTTTTGATAACGAAGCTCGATGAAGCTTTGAACCATGCTAATTCCCTCTAAGAACAGCGGGATGGGTTCTCCGATACCGAATTTGCCGACAAGGATTTGCCCCCTCATATTGTTGTTCAAAATCCACTTTATCGTATCCCTTCTGCATGTCTCTTCTTTCTTTATCCTTCTTCTTTGTGATCTCATTTTCTATTATACTCCCTCCCTCCCTAAAAGTTTGTCCCATTTGACTTTTTAGTTGAACTTTGACCACAAATATATGACAATTTAATTATGTTCATGAAGTTCTAAAAATTCCTATTGATTCACCATTAATAATATTATCAACAACAACTTTTAAAATTTCATGAACATGATTAATCTCTCATAAATTTATGGTCAAAGTTAAACAAAAAATTCAAATGAGACAAACTTTTGGGACGGAGGGAGTACCTCTCATCCTATAATTGGGTCTTATTTTTGCCAAAAACTTACAAAAAACGCGTTTTTTGTTAAGCTTAACAAAAAACGTGTTTTTCAACCGCGGTTCAATTTAGCGGACGGTTCTTACGCTTTTCCGGTCCGGTTCAATTTCTCGCGGCGTATTTGATTTTTGATTTCCACATTTGTGCCTTTCAATTCGATTTTTCCTACTTTCATCATCTCCGAGCTGTTGCGGCGTATCAGTTTCCACCGAGTTTCATCATCTCCGAGCTGTTTTCATTCGTCATTTTACTTGTTATTCGACATTATGACCGATCAATCCAAAGAAAGGAGGAGCAAGAAGCGTAACGAAGGTATAATTTTACTTGTTTTTAGTCATATTGTTCTTCGATTTCAAATCAGTTGCTCTATTGAAACCCTAAATATAAGCAAATGTTGGCTCTACTGAAACCATAAATATAAGCAAAACATAAGAAAATGTTGGCTCTATTGAAACCCTAAATATTGCACATAGAAACCATTGCACTGTCACATTTATTTGAACTTTCACTTGCACTATCGAAACAGTTGCACGTTCACATTTAATTGCAAAAACAAGCAAATGTTGGCACTATAGATAAAACTGGCTCTTTGAAATCAGAACACGGGCACTTTCAAACCTTAAGAATGGCACTTTGAAACCATAAAACGGGCACTTAAAAACCATAATTCTGGCACTTTGAAATCACAAAACTGGTCTTTGAAATCATAAAAACTGGCACTGATGTAATGTTTTTTGATATGTTGGCATTATAGATAAAACTTGCTCTCTGAAACCATAACACGGGCACTTTCAAACCTTAAGACGGGCACTCAGAAATCATAAAACTGGCACTTAAAAACCATAATTCTGGTACTTTGAAATCATAAAACTGGCACTGATGTAATGTTTTTTGATATGTTGGCATTATAGATAAAACTTGCTCTTTGAAACCATAACCCGGGCACTTTCAATCCTTAAGACGGGCACTTTGAAACCATAAAACGGGCACTTAGAAATTATAAATCTGGCACTTTGAAATTATATCTCTGGCACTGATGTTATGTTTTTTGATATTTATTTTCAGTTCCATCAAAGCGTAAAAGAGTTGTGGATGATGATGATTTTGATATCACTATTAAGAGGCCTAAAGGGGGTGATAAATTTGAGCATTCGTGTACTCCCAAAAGACTCGTTGAGCTCCGTTTAACTCCGCACTGTAAGAGAGATGTTAGGGCTATTGGATTTGGATCTCTGTTGAATCTTGATGTTAAGATATTGCCGCTTAGGCTTGTTTTCTTGTTGAAAGATTTGAACCAATCACAAGGATACAACAAATCAATTCATCAGATAAATATGTTATTACAGCATCGGATGTCTATGATATATTTTGTCTACCTAGGAATGTTGCAAAGTATAAGGTAAATCAATCATCCAGCACAAATATGGAATTGAGAAATCGATATTTTGAGGAATTTGGGCGTACTCAAGATGGTCTTCCTGCCTATAAACTTTTGGAACGCATTTCTGAGTTACATCAAGGTGGGGATGAATTTAAACGCTTGTTTGTGCTGTTTGTTGTTGGTATTTTTCTTGCCCCAGTAGTTACAAAAACAATTGATGTGTCACTGCTAAGTATTGTAGAAGACGTTTCACAGATAAGCAAGTTTGATTGGTGTCAATATGTTTTGGACAAATTATGTCAGGGTGTAAATAGGTTTAAGACTCAAAAAAAGAATTCAAAAAATTGTAGTGGATGTGTTATGGTGTTGGTGATTGCTTACCTTCAAAGATTTCCATTTCAAGGGGTGAATGAATCAACTGTTCTCCCTTTGATTAAACATTGGAATGCTAAAAAATTCAAAGAGAGGATTGCTAACCTCAGGACCCAATGCCAGGAAGAGTAAACCTCCTTCTATCAAACATGTGTGGGTCGTTAAAGGTTGCTAACCTTAGGACCCAAGGAATAAAGGGGGTCCTCGTTCTTAATGTTTACATTTTAGGTCCTCTGCTTAATGGCTGGTCAATCCAAGGATAATGAATGGTATCTTGACAGTGGCTGCTCAAGACATATGACTGGAGATAGATCATTACTTGAAGATGTCATTGAAGCAAGTGGTCCGTCTGTAACCTTTGGTGACAACAACTAAGGCAAAACCATTGGGTATGTTGTAATAAGGGGAGGAAACCTAACCATTGAGAAGGTTTCTCTTGTTGATGGACTCAAGCACAACCTCCTTTCAATTTCTCAATTCTGCGACAAAGGAATGCTTTGCAACTTCACGTCATCAAACTGATTTATCAAAGATAGCATTTCCGGAGTCACCCTACTCACAGGGATTTGTAAGAGTAATATTCACATAGACTTGTTTGGACCCGTTACCACTGCCAGCATTAGAGGAAGTAGATATACGTTAGTGGTGGTGGATGATTATTCAAGATATACTTGGGTTGAGATGATGATTTCTAAGGACGATTGCTATGACATCTTAACCTCCCTCTTTAGACGGCTCCAAACTAAAAAAGAATATGATCCAAAAAACAAATTGAATGACAACGTAGGCGATGATGGAGCAGGTGGTAGTGGTAGTGTTTAATGGTACTAAATTCTGTTTTTTAATATTGTTGTGTTTGATGTATTTTTATGATACTTTGTTCAATGAAGTTCCAGTTTATGTTTTTAGTAGTTCCAGTTTATTTTTTTAGTAGTGCCAAATTCACGAATTCAAAGACAAGCAAATGTTGGCACTATAGATAAAACTTGCTCTTTGAAACCATAACACGGGCACTTTCAAACCTTAAGAATGGCACTTTGAAACCATAAAATGGGCACTTTCAAACCTTAAGAATGGCACTTTTAAATCATAAAACTGGCTCTTTGAAATCATAAAACTAGCACTTTTAAATCATAAAACTGGCTCTTTGAAATCATAAAACTGGCACTGATGTAATGTATTTTGATATGTTGGCAATATAGATAAAACTTGCTCTTTGAAACCATATCACGGGCACTTTCAAACCTTAAGACGGGCACTTTGAAACCATAAAACGGGCACTTTCAAACCTTAAGAATGGCACTTTGAAACCATAAAACGGGCACTTTCAAACCTTAAGAATGGCACTTTTAAATCATAAAACTGGCTCTTTGAAATCATAAAACTGGCACTGATGTAATGTATTTTGATACGTTGGCAATATAGATAAAACTTGCTCTTTGAAACCATAACACGGGCACTTTCAAACCTTAAGACGGGCACTTTGAAACTATAAAACGGGCACTTAGAAATCATAATTATGTACAAAAAACCATTCAAACTTACTATTAAATGCCAAATTCACGGATTCAATAGTGCCAAGTTTCATAAATGTGTACAAAAAACCATTCAAACTTACTATTGAATTCAGAGAGCATTAAATGTATACAGTCAAATTCACGGATTTAATAGTGCCAAATTCCCGAATTCAAAGAGTCACGAGTAATAAATGTGTACAAATACGTATTCAAAGAGTCAACAAATCACGTATTCAAAGAGTCACGAGTAATAAATACAAATACGGATTCAACAGTCACGTATTCAAAGAGACACGAGTAATAAATGTGTACAAATCACGTTTTTAGTATAAATAAGTTAGATCTTCCCTTCTTTTTTATTTCTAAATTTCATCTAAAAATCAATCAATTTCTCAATATGAGTACGAGTAGGTCAGTCAAGAATGAGGAAAATGTTGACGATAAAGAGGAAGAAAGAGGTGCTAAAAAAATTGCAGGTTTTTTAGAAGATTTGAAGGAGGGATATTATAGTTTGTGGAACAGTGCGTATGAACTTCACCGCCCATTCTCGTGCCAATAAGAACAAAGCAGAAATCAACATGGATTTGGGATTCTATTCTGTTACATGCCAAGGATCGTGGGGCAACTAAAGCTTTTGGAGAGCATGATATGTTCCAGCACTCTGCACTCTTTAAGTTTATGGAGAGCATGAATGAATGAATAATTTTTTAAGTTTTTATGTTTGTTTTGTTGAGTTGTTTTGTTTCTTTGTATTTTTTTTTAATTTTAATATATATTGAATAATAAGTTATCTTGTTTGTTTCTATTTTTCTTTATATCTAAAGTGCCAGTTAGTGTATTATTAAGTGCCAGTTTTAATTTTTTAATATGCCAGTTCAATAACAAGAGAGTGGATGAAACTACAAATAACACAAACTGGAACTTCAATAAGTCAAACTAGCTCTTCAAATTTGTGATACTGGCACTACTAAAAACACAAATTGGCACTTCAATGAACTAAGTTTCTTAAAAAAAATTAAATCTGGCACTACAAATAACACAAACTGGCACACCAAATAAGTGATACTGGCACTCATAAAAACACAAATTGGCACTTCAATGAACAAAGTTTCCTAAAAAATTAAATTTGGCACACCAAATAAGTGATACTGGCACTCCAAAAAACACAATCTGGCACTTCAATGAACAAAGAATTACTGACACTCTAGTGGCTGAAGCTACAAATAACACAAACTTGACCTTCAATAACACAAACTGGCACACCAAATAAGTGATACTGGCACTCCTAAAAACACAAATTGGCACTTCAGTGAGCAAAGTTTCCTAAAAAATTAAATCTGGCACTCTAAATAACGTAAACTGGCAATCCAAATAACACAATCTGGCACTTCAATGGAAAAAGATTTACTGACACTCTAGTGGTCAAGCTACAAATAACACAAACTGGAACTTCAATAACAAAAACTGGCTTACCAAATAAGTGATACTGGCACTCCTAAAAACACAAATTGGCACTTCAGTGAGCAAAGTTTCCTAAAAAATTAAATCTGGCACTCTAAATAACGTAAACTGGCAATCCAAATAACACAATCTGACACTTCAATGGAAAAAGATTTACTGACACTCTAGTGGCTGAAGCTACAAATAACACAAACTGGAACTTCAATAACAAAAACTGGCTTACCAAATAAGTGATATTGGCACTTCTAACAATATAAAATGGCACTTCAATAATAAAACAGTGACCGAAACTACAAATAAAACAAACTGGCACTAAATAACATAAACTGGCACTCCAAATAAGTGATACTGGCACTCCTCACAACATAAAATGGCACTTCAATGAATAGACATTGGCTGAAGCTACAAATAAAACAAACTGGAACTAAGTAACATAAACTGGCTTTCTAAATAAGTGATACTGGCACTCATAAAAACACAAACTGGCACTTCAATGACTAGACATTGGCTAAAGCTACAAATAAAACAAACTGTAAGTTCAATGATACTGGCACTCCTAACAACATAAAATGGCATTATGAAATTGTATTACCTGTATCGTGATTATCATTAACTTCGTGCAGAATTCGATCAATTGCCGTAGCATTATCTCCAGTTTCAACTTCGTTCTGAATTAGATCAATTACAGTAGCATTACTTCCAGTTTCATCTTCAAAATCACGTAAGTTCATCTTAACCTAATAAAAAATTGCCAGAATTGAATAAAACAATTAGGAATGATTGTAAATATCTGTATTGATAGTCTATAATTGACAGTGAATCATATATTACCTCAATCGATTGAAACGGATTGATTTTCTATTGAATTCTGCTTTAGCTCGATGAATTTCTATGTTGCGGCGTCGTAACTGTGTGTTTTACTGTGTGTGTTCGTTTGGATTTGAGTTGATTAAACGCGGTTCAATTTTGTTAATGAACCGGTCTCGGTTCAATACGCGTATCATAGGTTTAAACCGGGTCCAAAAACTAGTTTTTTGTTAAGCTTAACAAAAAACTAGTTTTTCATAAGAGCAACTCTAAAAGAAAAAAATAGCGTTAACGTTCCTGAATGAGTTTCTATATTTAGTGTAGTTACTAAATCCAACTTTGTCAAATTTCGAATTGTGCTCATAACATCTTATAATGGGAAATTAGATGGTTTCATGTTGTAGCCTAGTAAAGCAAAATATGGGTGCAGATTCATCGATGCGAGTGTGACACCTATATATGTCAACAAAATAATACCCCGTAGTTAACTGACAATTTTCGGATACAGTATTTGTTTTTATCATTGGAATATTATGCAAGAAGTATTTAAGTTTTATGACGTATCCTACCAAAGAAGTGGCTCTTATGAACAACAAGAATACGATTAAGGGCAAACCCCGGTGCGCCAAACTATCAAGATTCCTGTGTTGTATGTTTGAATCTTGGAACATGATACAGTAAAAAAGACAAATAAAAAAAATGGTACACTTTCTGGTAATAGTTTGTAACGCTTGATTATGATGTTATTCATGAATAATGATAATTGACTTTCTTTCCCTAGCACTTTCCAAGAACTAGGCGTATCATCAAATTCTTTATTGAGTTTACTTCAATCCTGTAATATGCCGAAGGATCACAATGGTGCCACAAATTTATCATAGCATTAGCTGCATTTGTTGGAAAGAGCATATGTGCCTCTCCAGGGTGTTTGGAGAAATTTATGAGACATATGGCCAAGGGACATGGAATCACTACGGGAAAAGGCAAACTGATATTTTAGATAGACAAGAAAGGCTCAAGTAAAATGTCTCCTAGTTAGCTGCATTCGTTTCTACTATTGAGAACACTTCCATTCATACTTTAATCCTCTAATTTATGGGTCAAAGTGGGACTAAAGGCAAATTAGAGTGTTACTCTGGGACAAAATCCGGTTTAGGTGCAAAGCAGGATTGCCTGGATACTTCGGAGGTAAACGGCCATAAAATATCTGTACAGGGTAGTTGTGTAATATTTTTGTTAGTATAGTCAGTTGGATGGTGAGCTGTTGTAACTGAATATTAGTTATGATCTTATATATAAACTTTCCAGCACATGTAAACATTAGTTCAATTCAATGAGAATTAGACAATCGCTTTCTTCCATCTGTGATTCATATCTCAGTGAGATTCCATGGACAACCTTCCAAGTTGACACACAGAAGCATGCACATAGAGAATCAGAATTTACCAGAAGTTGGGATCCACTACAAGGAAAATCGATTTTAGCTACGGCAAATTCCGTAGCTAAAATGAAGATTCCGTAGCTAAATCGTGTTTAGCTACGGATTTGTTCCGTAGCTATTCCGTGGGTGCAGGTTTGTCGCTAAATTGGGCGTCGCTGTTTTGTAGCTAATTTAGAGACGGATGTGTCCGTCTCTAATTTAGAGACAGATATAGCCGTCTCTAAATTAGAGACAGATATGTCCGTCTCTAAATTAGAGACAGATATGTCCGTGTCTAAATTAGCTACGGATACGACCGTCTACGGATTAGCGACAGATTTTCCGTCTCTATTTAAATTCTCGTTTTATTTTCAAACCATTTTAGCGACGGATATTTCCGTCGCTAAATTGATATTTTTTTTAAAAAAAAAATTAAATAAATATTTAAAAATATATATTAATATATTTTAAATATATATATATATATATATATATTAAAATATATAAATATATATTTTTAAATATATATTAAATCAGTCCCTAAGCTTTTTTTTTTTCAAATCAGTCCCTTAATTTTTATTATTTTCATATCAATCCCTTAACTTTTATTATTATCAAATCAGTCCCCTAAATTTCTTTTATACTCAAATAGTCCTCACAAACTTTCACCACCACCACCAATCACCACCCATCACCACCAACCACCTAAGACCACCAAAGCAACCACCGGTAACCAAAATCAACCACCAAATCTGAAAAAACAAAAATTACAATACTAGGTTTCCAAAATTTTGAATCTTTACAAAATCACCAAAAAATCAAAATCAAAATCCAACAAACCGAAATCTGAGTTTCCAAGTTTCCAAGGCAAAATTGAAATCAAACCCAAATCTGGGTTTTGATTTAGATCGATAGAGAGAGAGAGTTTACAACTCACACCACAACCATTTTCATACCGAGGTTCAACAGAGGTTCAACTGGTGTCGCCGGATCTGCCGGCCGTTATCGCCACCTGCTCCTCGATTGGCTCCTACCGAGGTTAAACAGAGACTAAAAATGGAGAAAGAGAGAGAGTGATGAAGGGCGGAGGGTGACGGCTGCGAAGGTATCTGGTGTCTGATGTCGTCGGAGAGCATGGCGGAGGCTGAAGGGATGGAGGGCGAAGGTGTCTGGTGTCGCCGGAGAGCATGGCGGAGGCTGAAGGGACGGTGAGGGAGCTGAGGAAAATGAGAGAGAGAGAAAACGGTGGGGAGCTTCAAACTGGGTTCTGGAAATTCGAATGAAGAGAGAGAGAGAAAATGGTGGAGTGAAATAGGGAGAGAGTGAGTTTGGTATTGGATGGAATAATATGGTCCGTTTGATCGAAGTTATTGAACGGTCAGATTTCGCCTTGAGCCATAATCCCCGTGAAATTTTGAAACCAATCAAACAATGCCACATCACGTACTTATATCTATTTCACACTATATTATACACTAACTAAAATATTTATGTCTAATAATAAGAATAATAATATTTCTTATTAATAATATTTATTAATAAATTATTAATTATATAATTGATTAATTAATATTAATATTAATTATATAATCAGTAATAATATTAATAAAAGTATTAATAATAATTAGAAATTTTAAATATTTTTTATTGAATAGGAAAAAATATTTTAGAATTTTTTTATTACTGAAATTTATAAAAAGTTATCTAAAATATTTACATGCTTTTATTTGATTTACCCAAAATTTTAGTTATAGTAATATGCCTAATATCAAGAATAATAACATTATCATATAATTAGTAATAATACTTAATAATAAGACTAATAATGATATTATTGTTAATTATTCAATTATATAATTGAATATATTAATAATATTATTATATAATTAATAATAATATTATTATATAATTAATAATAATATTAATAATAACTAGTAATAATACATAACATAAAAAATAATAATGTTATTAATTAATAATAATATTCATAAATTTAATTATTTTAAAATTATTAATAATAATTTAATAATTTAAACTTCTAAGAAATATTAATATACCTAAGTAATAATTGATATTAATAAATTATAAAAAAATACTTATTAACAATAACAATAATTTTATCTTTAAAGAAAATAGTAATTAGTAATAATACTTAATAATAAGGGTTAGGGAATAGGGTATAGGGTTTAGGGGTTAGGGTATAGGGTTTAGGGTTTAGGGTATATGATTTAGGGTTTAGGGGTTAAGGTATAGGGTATAATGTATAAGGGTTAGGGTATAGGGTATAGGGTTTAGGGGTTAGGATATAGGGTTTAGGGTTTAGGATTTAGGGTATAGGGTATAGGGTTTAGGGTATAAGGTTTAGGGTTTAGGGGTTAGGGTTTAGGGTATAGGGTGTAGGGTTTAGGGCTTATAGTTTAGGGGTTAAGGTTTAGGGTTTAGGGTTTAGGGTATAGGGTTTAGGGTATAGGGTATAGGATTTAGGGTTTAGGGTATAGGGTATAATGTATAAGGGTTAGGGTATAGGTTTTAGGGTTTAGGATTTAGGGTATAGGGTATAGGGTTTAGGGTATAGGGTTTAGGGTTTAGGGATTAGGGTTTAGGGTTTAGGGTATAGGGTGAAGGGCTTATAATTTAGGGGTT
Organism: Adenophora triphylla var. japonica; assembly: GCA_022495995.1. Lineage (NCBI taxonomy): Eukaryota > Viridiplantae > Streptophyta > Magnoliopsida > Asterales > Campanulaceae > Adenophora > Adenophora triphylla. The sequence goes on from JAFEMH010003985.1 coordinate 89,782, forward strand.
AGGGTATAGGGTATAGGGTTTAGGGTTTAGGGTATAGGGTTTAGGGTTTAGAGTATAAGGGTTGGGGTATAGGGGTTAGGGTTTAGGGTTTAGGGTATAGGGTTTAGGGTTAGGGTTTAGGGTTTAGGGTTTAGGGCTTATAGTTTAGGGTTTAGGGTTTAAACCCTAAACCCTATACCCTAAACCCTAAACCCTATACCCTATACCCTAACCCTTATACATTATACCCTATACCCTAAACCCTAAACCCTAAATCCTATACCCTAAACCCTATACCCTAAACCCTATACCCTATACCCTAACCCCTAACCCCTAACCCCTAAACCCTAAACTCTAAACCCTATACCCTAAACCCTAAACCCTATACCCTAAACCCTAAACCCTAACCCCTATACCCTAACCCCTAAACCCTATACTCTAACCCTTATACATTATACCCTATACCCTAAACCCTAAACCCTAAATTCTATATCCTAAACCCTATACCCTAAACCCTAAACCCTAAACCCTAAACCCTATACCCTAAACCCTAAACCCTATACCCTAACCCCTAAACCCTATATCCTAACCCCTAACCCCTAAACCCTAACCCCTAAACCTTATACCCTAAACCCTAAACCCTATACCCTATACCATAACCCCTAAACCCTATACCCTAAACCCTAACCCCTAACCCCTAAACCCTAAACCCTAAACCCTAACCCCTAAACCCTAACCTCTAACCCCTAATCCCTAAATCCTAAACCTACCCTAAACCCTAAACGATCCATAACCCCTAACCGCGGGCGATTTTGGCGATCCACGGTGCGATCAGTGCGTTTTTCTCATCTCCGGCCAAATTCCGGCACCAATGGCCAAACCACCTGACATTGTTGATCAGGCGAGCTTCCCTAACCTTCCTACAACACAATTACTGAAGGTTTCAACAAATCACATTCCAAATATCATCAATTCGCATCTCGATTGTCCGCAAAAACCGAGTTTCGTGCGAGCTGTGCAAGGTGATCGGAAAAGCTTCAATGGCGTCAATGGAGTACTAGGTTATGCTCGCCTACCTCCTAGAAGAAAATCCAAGGTGGATAACAAGATAGCGGTGTTGTTTTCCAAAATCGAATTGTCAACTGCCAATGAGAAACTTCGAAACTCCATGGTTCTCAAATTCTCAGCAGGTAGGCCTACCTTACTACAAATTCATGAGCATATAAAGCATAATTGGTGTTTGAGTGGTGAATTTGTGGTTAGCCTTATGGATCCTAGACATATTGCTGTTTATATTAGCAATGAGGATGATCTCAAGCTTGCTCTCTCTAAGGAATCACACATGATTAACAAATGTATGTATAGGGCATTTAGGTGGACTCCTGCGTTTAATCTGAATGTTGAAACTCCTGTAGTAGCTGTATGGATTAGACTTCCAGGAATTCCATGGCCTTTTTACAATGGGGCAATGTTGGAATGTATTGGTAATGAAATAGGGAAGTTTTTAAGGGTGGATAACAGGACTTTGAGCCTTACCAATCAGTTATATGCAAGATTATGCGTTGAAATTGATGTCTCTAAGCCCTTGGAATCTGAAATTTGGATTGGTGAATCCAAAGAAATTGGTTTTTGGCAAAAAGTGCAATATGAGGGAAATATAGCCTATTGTACAGGCTGTGGTTTGCTTGGGCACTCTGTGGGAATATGCAGGAAGGCAACTTGGAAAAATCAGTCTGATAGAGAAGGAAAACAGGTGGAGATACAGAAGAATTTGAATGGAAAACAACAGGTGACAAAGTTGTGGGAAAGAGTGGGAAAGAAAGGAGATGTTGGGGCCTCTACTAGTAAACAACAAGTGAAGTTGGATGGTAAGCAAATGAATTTGCTTGATAAAATTGTTGAGGAAGCTTTAGAGGAAGTAAGACAGAAAGAATATATAGTTGATGATGGTGTTGATAAGGATAATGATAAAGTGAGGAAACACCAACATCAACAGAATGCTCAGCAGATTGAGATTTTATCAGGGGATAATCAGAAATTAGATCAGAATGGCAGTGAAGAGATAGCATGGCAAGGTGATGATGAGGCTGCTAGTGTTACTGAAGTGAGAAAACAACATCAGCAGCAGAATATACAGGTCACTCCTGAACAGAATGAGAGGAAGCAAATGAATATAAAGAAAATTGGAGATGAACAGAGGATGGAAGATAGTGAAAAAATAATAAAGAGAACTGAAGAATTTGCTGAGAAAGTTATGAAACAGCAACATCATCAACAGAAATCTCAAAATCAGAATGTGGAAAATCAGATTTACAAACCAACTTCTGAAGAACAACATCGGATTCTAACAGAAAGAGATTCTATAGGCCTTAGTGAAGAAGAAATAAGGTTTAATAGTATGATGGAGAAGGAAAGCAGCCTTTGGAATCATAAGAAAAAAGAGATTGAGAACTTAGGGCCTTGTACTTTGAATATGGAAAACTCTTGTCATTCGAGCAATGAGTTTGGTAGTCCAGTTGATGAAAGAGAAATAAAGAAAATGAGCAATGAAAAGGAAGTAGAGGCAAAGACAAATGAAGAGTTAAAAGGAGATAGCGAGGAAGAATTTCAATTATATGTGGGGAAGAATACCCGAAAAAAGAAAGGAAATGGATATGGTATGGAATCTGTAAACAAACTTGGGAAGCAGAATAAGGAGATTGAATGTTTAGATTCTTGTAGTCTGAACAAGGAGAATTCTTGCCAATCGAGTAATGATTTTGGTAGTTCTTATATGGGAAAAGAAAAAGAGGAAAACAGTAATGGGGGATCTTTAAATGGTAGTGATGATGAGTATCAACCACCTGTTACTAGAAATGCTTTAAAGGACCTGAATAAGAGAGAAAAGAAGATAGAAAGAAGCATTAATTCCAAAACAAAAAGGGGTAGACCAAGAGGTGTAAACAAATAATTTACAAAATGGTTCTAATGATCTCAGCAATGAATGGGATTTTGACGGTTTTGGATCATTGGTTTGAATGGTTTTGCAATATCTCAGAGCTTTTGATGGCTGGTTACACAAATTTTTGGAAGTTCAATCATGTTGTTCAAGAGAAAGGTTCAGTTTTGATTCCTAATAGAATGGTGGCTGGATATATGGGGGTTGTTAAGGCAATTATGCTCAAAGCTCTGTTTCAATCAGCAATGAAGCAAAATTCAGGTTTGTTTCAGTTTGATGGTGTTTTGGTATCAGTTTCGATCATCTTGTTATATATTGAAGAAGCCAAAAAAGCGATTATTTGGTTTATGGATTCAAATGGTTCTTTTGTTTGGAAGCCTGTGATCAATCTGTTTGATGTCGTATACAGATTTTTGTATATAAACAAGGATATTTGTTTTGGTTTTGCAAAGGAAAGGAAAATGTATAGGCTGCGGTTGATAATGTCGTTGGTGTTGGCTTGGCTGCAATTAGGCTGGTTGGGGTTGGAAATTGTTGCCTTAAATGTGGTTTTGAATGCTTTGGTTTTAGCTGCGGTTGTGATAGCGGTCGACATGGATATGGTTAGTCTGGCTGCGGTTTGCTTGGTTGCAATGGATCTGTTTGCGACTGGTTTTCTGCGGTTTGGTGTGCCTGTGATAGAGGATGCGGTTAGCTTATATGCGGTTTTGAAAATGGTTAGCTTATTTGAGGTTTTGGATATGGCTAGTTTGGCAGCGGTTGAGTTAAATTCAAAGTGGTTTGATATGGCTGCGGTTGTGCTTGGCCAATTGCGGTTTAGATGGGTTGTGATTATTTGGATTGTTATAAATGTGATCATGGAGTATAAAAGTATATATAGTGATATCAAAATTGATATAGGAAAGGAAGATAAGCCTATTTGGATAGGTGGAAATGTGGTAGTTAGTTTTGAGGTCCGGCTCCATTTCACCCATAAAGTGATTGGTTGTCCCCCTCTTGTAATTTCTTTTGTGTTTAATAAAATTCCTCCAGGTTCTGTCCTGGTTTAAAAAAAAAAAAAAAAAAAATAAAATAAAAAAAAAAAAAATAAAAAAATAAAAATAAAAATCCTAAACCCTATATCCTATACCCTAAACCCTAAACCCTAAACCCTATATTTATTGACTAGAAAACAATATTTTAGCCTTTGTTAATCAGTGGTTTTTTTTAGAAAAAGTTATAGAAAAAAAGATAGAAAAAAACTAAACAAATGAAAGTATATAGAAGAAAAGTCAAAAGAGGGACGGACTACCCTATATTTATTTTTATTTTTTAAAAAAATTTTTATTGACTAGAAATAAATATTTTAGCCTTTGTTAATTAGTTGTTTTTTTTAGAAAAAGTTATAGAAAAAAAGATAGAAAAAAACTAAACAAATGAAAGTATATAGAAGAAAAGTCAAAAGAGGGACGGACTACCCTATATTTATTTTTTATTTTTTTAAAAATTTTTTATTGTCTAGAAAATAATATTTTAGCCTTTGTTAATCAGTGGTTTTTTTTAGAAAAAGTTATAGAAAAAAAGATAGAAAAAAACTAACAAATGAAAGTATATAGAAGAAAAGTCAAAAGAGGGACGGACTACCCTATATTTATTTTTTATTTTTTTAAAAAATTTTTATTGACTAGAAATCAATATTTTAGCCTTTGTTAATCAGTGGTTTTTTTTAGAAAAAGTTATAGAAAATAAGATAGAAAAAAAACTAAACAAATGAAAGTATATAGAAGAAAAGTCAAAAGAGGGACGGACTACCCTATATTTATTTTTATTTTTTTTAAAATTTTTATTGTCTAGAAAACAATATTTTAGCCTTTGTTAATCAGTGGTTTTAGAAAAAGTTATAGAAAAAAGATAGAAAAAACTAAACAAATGAAAGTATATAGAAGAAAAGTCAAAAGAGGGACGGACTACCCTATATTTATTTTTTATTTTTTAAAAATTTTATTGTCTAGAAAACAATATTTTAGCCTTTGTTAATCAGTGGTTTTTTTAGAAAAAGTTATAGAAAAAAAGATAGAAAAAAACTAAACAAATGAAAGTATATAGAAGAAAAGTCAAAAGAGGGACGGACTACCCTATATTTATTTTTATTTTTTTAAAAATTTTTTATTGACTAGAAAACAATATTTTAGCCTTTGTTAATCAGTGGTTTTTTTTAGAAAAAGTTATAGAAAAAAAGATAGAAAAAACTAAACAAATGAAATTATATATAAAAAAAAGTCAAAAGAGGGACGGTCTACCCTATATTTATTTTTTATTTTTTTTAAAATTTTTTATTGACTAGAAAACAATATTTTAGCCTTTGTTAATCAATGGTTTTTTTTTAGAAAAGGTTATAGAAAAAAAGATAGAAAAAAACTAAACAAATGAAGGTATATAGAAGAAAAGTCAAAAGAGGGACGGACTACCATATATTTATTTTTTATTTTTTAAAGTTTTTTTATTGACTAGAAAACAATATTTTAGCCTTTGTTAATCCGTGGTTTTTTTTAGAAAAAGTTATAGAAAAAAAGATAGAAAAAAATTAAACAAATGAAAGTATATAGAAGAAAAGTCAAAAGAGGGATGGACTACCATATATTTATTTTTTATTTTTAAAAAAATTTTATTGATTAGAAATCAATATTTTAGCCTTTGTTAATCAGTGGTTTTTTTTAGAAAAAGTTATTGAAAAAAAGATAGAAAAAAACTAAACAAATGAAAGTATATAGAAGAAAAGTCAAAAGAGGGACGGACTACCCTATATTTATTTTTTATTTTTTTAAAAAAATTTTATTGACTAGAAAACAATATTTTAGCCTTTGTTAATCAGTGGTTTTTTTTTAGAAAAAGTTATAGAAAAAAAGATAGAAAAAAACTAAACAAATGAAAGTATATAGAAGAAAAGTCAAAAGAGGGACGGACTACCCTATATTTATATTTTATTTTTTTAAAATTTTTTTATTGAATAGAAAACAATATTTTAGCCTTTGTTAATCAGTGGTTTTTTTAGAAAAAGTTATAGAAAAAAAAGATAGAAAAAAACTAAACAAATGTAAGTATATAGAAGAAAAAGTCAAAAGAGGACGAACTACCCTATATTTATTTTTTATTTTTTTAAAAAATTTTTATTGACTAGAAATCAATATTTTAGCCTTTTTTTAATCAGTGGTTTTTTAGAAAAAGTTATAGAAAAAAAGATAGAAAAAACTAAACAAATGTAAGTATATAGAAGAAAAGTCAAAAGAGGGACGGACTACCATATATTTATTTTTTATTTTTTTAAAAAAATTTTATTGTCTAGAAAACAATATTTTAGCCTTTGTTAATCAGTGGTTTTTTTTAGAAAAAGTTATAGAAAAAAAGATAGAAAAAAACTAAACAAATGAAAGTATATAGAAGAAAAGTCAAAAGAGGGACGGACTACCCTATATTTATTTTTTATTTTTTAAAAAAATTTTATTGACTAGAAAACAATATTTTAGCCTTTGTTAATCAGTGATTTTTTAGAAAAAGTTATAGAAAAAAGATAGAAAAAAACTAAACAAATGAAAGTATATAGAAGAAAAGTAAAAAGAGGGACGGACTACCCTATATTTATTTTTTATTTTTTTTTAAATTTTTTTATTGACTAGAAAACAATATTTTAGCCTTTGTTAATCAGTGGTTTTTTTAGAAAAAGTTATAGAAAAAAAAGATAGAAAAAAACTAAACAAATGAAAGTATATAGAAGAAAAGTCAAAAGAGGGGCGGACTACCCTATATTTATTTTTTATTTTTTTTAAAATTTTTTATTGACTAGAAAACAATATTTTAGCCTTTGTTAATCAATGGTTTTTTTTTAGAAAAAGTTATAGAAAAAAAGATAGAAAAAAACTAAACAAATGAAAGTATATAGAAGAAAAGTCAAAAGAGGGACGAACTACCCTATATTTATTTTTTATTTTTTTAAAAAATTTTTATTGACTAGAAATCAATATTTTAGCCTTTTTTAATCAGTGGTTTTTTTTAGAAAAAGTTATAGAAAAAAAGATAGAAAAAAACTAAACAAATGTAAGTATATAGAAGAAAAGTCAAAAGAGGGACGGACTATCATATATTTATTTTTTATTTTTTTAAAAATTTTTTATTGTCTAGAAAACAATATTTTAGCCTTTGTTAATCAGTGGTTTTTTTTAGAAAAAGTTATTGAAAAAAAGATAGAAAAAAACTAAACAAATGAAAGTATATAGAAGAAAAGTCAAAAGAGGGACGGACTGCCATATATTTATTTTTTATTTTTTAAAAAAAAATTTATTGACTAGAAAACAATATTTTAGCCTTTGTTAATCAGTGATTTTTTTTTAGAAAAAGTTATAGAAAAAAAGATAGAAAAAAACTAAACAAATGAAAGTATATAGAAGAAAAGTAAAAAGAGGGACGGACTACCCTATATTTATTTTTTATTTTTTTTAAAATTTTTTATTGACTAGAAAACAATATTTTAGCCTTTGTTAATCAGTGGTTTTTTTTAGAAAAAGTTATAGAAAAAAAGATAGAAAAAAATAAACAAATGAAAGTATATAGAAGAAAAGTCAAAAGAGGGACGGACTACCCTATCTTTATTTTTTATTTTTTAAAAAATTTTTTATTGACTAGAAAACAATATTTTAGCCTTTGTTAATCAATGGTTTTTTTTAGATAAAGTTATAGAGAAAAAGATAGAAAAAACTAAACAAATGAAAGTATATAGAAGAAAAGTCAAAAGAGGGACGGACTACCCTATATTTATTTTTTATTTTATTTAAAAATTTTTATTGACTAGAAAACAATATATTAGCCTTTGTTAATCAGTGGTTTTTTTTAGAAAAAGTTATAGAAAAAAAGATAGAAAAAAACTAAACAAATGAAAGTATATAGAAGAAAAGTCAAAAGAGGGACGGACTACCCTATATTTATTTTTTATTTTTTTAAAAAAATTTTATTGATTAGAAATCAATATTTTAGCCTTTGTTAATCAGTGGTTTTTTTTAGAAAAAGTTATAGAAAAAAAGATAGAAAAAAACTAAACAAATGAAATTATATAGAAGAAAAGTCAAAAGAGGGACGGACTACCCTATATTTATTTTTTATTTTTTTTAAAATTTTTTATTGTCTAGAAAACAATATTTTAGCCTTTGTTAATCAGTGTTTTTTTTAGAAAAAGTTATAGAAAAAGATAGAAAAAACTAAACAAATGAAAGTATATAGAAGAAAAGTCAAAAGAGGGACAGACTACCCTATATTTATTTTTTATTTTTTTTAAAATTTTTTATTGTCTAGAAAACAATATTTTAGCCTTTGTTAATCAGTGTTTTTTTTTAGAAAAAGTTATAGAAAAAAAGATAGAAAAAAACTAAACAAATGAAAGTATATAGAAGAAAAGTCAAAAGAGGGACAGACTACCCTATATTTATTTTTTATTTTTTTTAAAAATTTTTATTGACTAGAAATCAATATTTTAGCCTTTGTTAATCAGTGGTTTTTTTTTAGAAAAAGTTATATAAAAAAAGATAGAAAAAACCTAAACAAATGAAAGTATATAGAAGAAAAGTCAAATTTAGAGACGGATACTAAATCTGTCTCTAAATTTTAGAGACAGATGTTGAATCTGTCACTAAATTAGAGACGGATTCAAAAATCTGTCTCTAAATTAGAGACGGGTTAAAATCTGTCTCTAAAGTTTAGAGACGGATTCTGAATCTGTCTCTAATTTAGAGACGGATTCTGAATCTGTCTCTATTTTAGAGACAGATACAAAACCCGTCTCTAAAATTTAGAGACAGAATCTGAATCCGTCTCTAAATTAGAGACGGAATCAGATTCCGTCTCTAAATTAGAGACGGATTCGGATTCCGTCTCTATATTAGAGACGGATTCAGATTCCGTCTTTGAATTCGAGACGGATTCATATTCCGTCTCTGAATTAGAGACGGAATCTGAATCCGTCTCTAATATAGAGACGGAATCAGAATCCGTCTCTGATTTTTGGTTATGTCTCTAATCTGTCGCCAAATTAGCTACAGATTTCGTCCGTCTCTAAATTTCCGTCTCTAAATCCGGTTTTCCTTGTAGTGATCGCCCTGTCAATTAAAACAAACAAAATTGTAAGAGAAATACTCGTAACATAGTGAAAATAAAAATAATTCTCAATAATTACTCCGTAATATTATCGGATTGCAATAAATTATAAAAAATAGTATTAGCAATTGGCAAGTTTTCATCCTAATCTCTCTGCCGGCTGGCTGATCCATGCATGCCAGTCCAGTCCAGTCCAGTCCAGTCCAGTCCAGTCCTTTTCTTTTCTTCAACACCTGCCCCTTCTTCTTAACTCTTTTAATGTCCAACTATTGACACTTCTCCTTGCCTAATCTCTCGGCCGGCTTCGCCTCATATCTCAACCTGTTCCTCTCATCACTCCCGGCCCCCTGATACTATAAATAAATCAATCTATAGCAACTTAATAGATATCCCCCATCAACGGCCATGGTGATCAATAAGCACACTCAGTTGCAAAACATGGTTTCCTTTTTTCTTCTCACTTTTACTTTTCTGCTCTACCCAGCCATATCTCATAGAAATTCAAGCCCTCGGGACTTAGAAACTTATATTGTCCACTTAACTGCTCCTGATCATAACCATATGAATGATCATCAAGGTAAAGACCTAATAAAATGGTACCATTCATTTTTGCCAGAGGTTAGTTCTGATATATCGGATGAGAAACCACGCATGGTTTATACCTACCGTAAGGTGTTCACAGGTTTCGCAGCCAAATTATCAAAAGAGGAAGCAAAATCCATGGAAAATCTCGATGAGGTCATATCTGCAAGGCCTCAAAGGGTGTTGACCTTGCAAACAACTCATTCCCCCAACTTCTTGGGGTTGCACAAACATTTAGGGTTTTGGGAAGAATCGAACTATGGGAAGGGACTCGTAATCGGGCTTTTGGACACTGGAATCACTCCATTCCATCCTTCTTTTAATGACGAAGGGATGCCATCTCCGCCTGCTACATGGAGAGGCAAATGTGAGTTCACTAGCGTGGGTGCCTGTAACAACAAGATAATAGGTGCAAGGACTTTTCTTGGTGGAAGATCTGACCCGCCTATCGATGAAGGAGGACATGGGACCTTCACAGCGAGTACTGCTGCAGGAAACTTTGTGCGAGGTGCTAACGTTTTTGGGAATGCCAATGGCACGGCGGTTGGGATTGCACCACTAGCTCACTTGGCCATGTACAAAGTGTGTGATGAGGTCGGTTGTCGAGAAAGCGACATGGTAGCTGCAATAGATGCAGCCATTGAAGAAGGGGTTGATGTGATTTCTGTCTCCATCGGTGGGCTAGCTCCCCTTCCTTTCTTTGAGGATGTTATTGCAATTAGCACATTCGCTGCTATAAAAGAAGGCATTTTTGCCAGTTTTGCTGCTGGTAATGCGGGGCCTTTTAATACTACACTATCAAATGAGGCCCCTTGGATGCTCACTGTTGGAGCAAGTACAATCGATAGAAAGATAAAATCAACAGTGTATCTCGGAAACAAGGAGTTATTTGAAGGTGAGACAGTTTTTCAGCCGAAGGATTTCACCAAGACGTTTTTGCCTCTTGTTTTCCCTGGAACAAAAGGTGATCAAGACACTATATGGTGTGCAGAAGGGTCATTGGACAACATCAATGTCAAAGGAAAGATTGTACTGTGTGAAAGAGGCGGTGGAATATCAGGAACCAAAAAAGGACAGACGGTTAAAGACGCCGGTGGAGCTGCTATGATTCTCGTAAATGACAAGCCTTATGGGGATACCACATTAGCGGAGGTTCATGTTCTTCCTGCTACATACATTGGTTTCAATGGTGGAGAGGCAATCAAGACCTACATAAATTCAACGGGGTCACCTATCGCTTCGATGCAGTTCCAAGGAACCATCATTGGAGACATGTCAGCTCCTCAGGTGGCATCGTTTTCTTCCAGAGGGCCATGCTTGACCAGCCCTGGAATTTTGAAACCTGACATTATTGGCCCTGGTGTGAGCATTCTTGCTGCTTCGCATGAATCTGTTGAGAACAAGACAGATACAATGGCAAACTTTGACATTGTTTCTGGCACTTCATTAGCATGCCCTCATCTTGCTGCAATAGCAACATTGCTCAAAAGTGCACACCCAGATTGGTCTCCAGCAGCCATTAAGTCAGCCATCATGACCACAGCTGATCTAATAAGTCTCAAAAAAGAACCTATCATGGACGAAAGAGATCTTAAAGCCGACTTCTTTGCCATAGGTGCTGGCCACATTAACCCATCAAAAGCCAATAATCCAGGACTTGTTTATGACATTCAACCCGATGATTACATACCTTATCTATGTGGTTTGGGCTACTCAGATAAGCATATTGGAGTTATCGTGGGAAAAAAGGTTTCTTGCTCAAATACATCGAGCATATCCGAAGCTGAACTGAACTATCCTTCTTTTGCTATCTCACTAGGGCCCATATGTCAGGTGTACACGAGGACGTTGACTAATGTCGAAGAGGCAAATTCATCATATGTTGTGGAGATCTTCCCCCCTTATGGTGTTACGATTGGAGTGAATCCCTCAAGGCTCAAGTTTTTTACTTTGAACCAAAAGTTATCATACGAAGTAACCTTCTTCACACAAAGAACTGTGGATCGAAAGGTCCCGTTTGTGGAAGGTTTTCTGAAATGGACTTCAAGTAAGCATTCAGTTAGAAGTGCTATATCTGTTAAGTTTCTCTAATGTAAGTGATACGACCCCATAAATTATATTTGGCCCTAATAATAAGAAACTAGGCCCAATAGCTAATTAAGGGCCAGGCCCATTGGGCTTAGGCCGACCAAGGGAATTTGCCGTGTCCGCGACATAGGATGAATAGGCTCCTTGGAGCTGTTTTAGACCCCGGCGAGAAGGGACGTGGGGATATCGATTTAGGTACAATGGGGCTATGCGAAAGACATGGCCTAGCTACTGCCCGCTTCATGAGTAAGAGGATTACGCTGCTCGCAGGCTCCCTGAGTTGGGGCGACATGACAGTTGATGTCGCCCATAGTCAGGTTGTCGCCTAAACGACTAGGAACTCTGGGCATTCCCATGATGGCACATCGATTGTCGCCTATGTCCCTTACCCTAAGTACTTGTGATGTGTGACTGATGTGACAAGGTGAATAGTAAAATCCCACTAAGTTGAGGTTGGTTGAGATCAATTCCATTGGATGATTGACAGCTGTCCCCATGTGCAAGGCACATGGGGCTTAGGATATAAAAGGTGAATAGTGTTCATTGCATGGATATGTTCTCTCTCTCTCTGCATTCTCTCTCTAAGTTCATCCATTGTTTACCACCTTTCCTTGTTCATCTAACCTTACTCTCACGCCGGAGGGGGTACGCCGGAGTCACCCCCGGCCTAGTTTACCTTGTTCCTTGTGTGTAGGCAGTCAACCAAGCAAGGAAGCAAATGAGTGTCCAAGTCATCTCAGTTCCTGTGCAACCAAAGATTTTTCATGGTAGCATCAGTTGGTTCCGTTGCCGGGACATGATTTTTGTTCCTTGTTTGGGTTGGAAGATTATTGGGGAAGGTTAGAAGGTTTACTGAGAAGGTTACGGTGAGTTAGGTTTGGTATTCTTCAGTTCCGTGTTCTTGCTGAGAGGTGTTTTAAAGGTGGTTATTTGGTGCTGAAGTTGATTGTGATCGGTTTGGGTTGTTTAAAAGCCCAGAATATAGTCAAAATGGTACAAGAAAAGGATACTCAGGCCAAGGGAGCCCAGAACCCTATGACGGAAACTCCAAATGCCAAGGATACTCGCAAGGATGCCCGCGGGGCGAGATCAGGAACTGCCCGCGAAGGCGATGTCCACACTTCTGAGACAGATTCGGCCGTTAGGAGCGCCCGTAGGCGAGAAGATAGAGAGCGAGAAGCGAGAAATAAAGGAAAGGAAGGACAGCGAGACCCCGTCCCGTCTAAAACCCAGAGTGCCCGGGCCGAAGCTGAACGGCTAAGGAATGAGAACGCCTATATGATGAAGGTTCTCGCGAACAATGAGCGGTTAAAAAAGATAGGCCAGGCACCCACGGTGATCCCGCCAGAGCTGTCAGTCGAAGTAGAAGGGCGGGATAGAGGGAGACAAAGCGCTAATCGAAATGCATCCAGGAGGGATGAAGGGCGAATAAGGGCCATGTCGCCGCCCGAGAATGAGGAAAGGGTTCGCAAGCATCAAGAGGATGATAGAGCGAGGTCTGAAAGGGTCAAAAGGAGACGTACTAATCGTATTGAAGAGGGAAGAATTTATCATAAGTCGGGAAATTCGCGAGATGACTCTTACTATTTTGGATATGAAAGTGAGGAGGGATCCACAGCCGACAGAGATTATGCGCCAAGTCGCTCGAGGTATTCCGATGATGATACATTTGTAAGGGAAAGGTCCCACAGATCAAGGCACTCCGACAGAGCTCGTCGAGAAGAAATGTCGCTGCGGGACAGAGATCGTAGGCGGCGAGAAAGGATCGATAGAGAAAGGAGTGATAGACAAAGGGCGCAGAAAGCCGCCGAAGCCGACAAGATTGCGGAGGCTATTAGAGTGGCCGAAGCTTTGAAAGCCGTAGAATTAGCCAAAGCCGCTGAGTTGGAGAAGGCGAAGAAAAGTGAAGATGATAAATGGAAATCCGAAATGGTGGAGATGGCTAAGAAAATTAAAGAGTTGGAAGCGGGAAACAAGCCCCAGGAAGTGAAAGGCTCTTATCTGGCCCCGTTTGTAAAGAGTATTCAGATTGCCGCCCCTGACCCTGCTTTCCGCATGCCAAATCTACCTAGTTATTCGGGGAACACTAGAGCTAACACTCATATTGGAGGGTTTGAGGTAACGTTGTCGCTGCTGACCGACAATGAGGCTATAATCTGCAAGGCGTTTGCGAGCACCCTTGCTGATCACGCACTGGAATGGTTCTTGGCGCAGCCGGCAATCGTGATGGGATATCGACCTCAAAACAAGTTTTTGGCGAGATTCAGCTGATCAGAGCGCAGCCCGCTCAAAAGACCGAATTGTGTAGTTTGAAACAAGATGAAGGAGAAAGCATTTCGGGTTTCACGTATAGATTTATGGAGGTCGCGAACCGGATTGCGTATGATCCAGCGAGATTATTATGCTATTTAACTCAGGGTTGTTGCCGGGCATGTTTAAGGCGGAGTTCTGTATGCGCTTGCCGAAGACAACCGGCGAGTTGTACGAAAGGGTTAGAGCTTACCGTAGTGGTTTTGAGAAGGAAGCTGCTAAGGCCGCCCCTCCCGTAGCAGGCACCGGCAAGAAAAGTGCCAAAGAGCGGATTGAAGTTGTCAAAGAGGAAAGTAAGGTTGATCGAGGAGGTCGCAGTGGATCTCAGATCGCGGAAACAAAGGGGGTCGAGGTAGAGGTCAGGAACAGGGAAAGATCATTAAGTTTAGTAAATTGAACACTACTTTGAGCGAGATTTGGAGGAAAGAGGAATTTCCAGAGCCTTACCCCATTCGAGAAGATACTTATGGGGCTCGGGATCCAAGTAAATATTGCGATTTTCATAAAGACAAGGGGCATACAATAGAAGATTGTTATAATTTGAGAAAGTTGATTCAAGTCAGGATTGATAAAGGCGAATTCAAACAATATCTCGAGGGCGCTGCGAGGCGAGAAGAAGGAGGGCGACAAGATAGAGCCCAGGGTCGAAACGTAGTCGATGTGATTCAGGACCCATTACCAAGTGTCGCGCAGTTGGACAATCAAATAATGATGTTGGCGCACAGTTTTGATATTCCCCCGTTTGTCGCCAGCGAAGACAAGGTGATTAGTTTTTCGAGAAATGAGCTTGCCGCAACAAAGGGTCATGGGAGCCAACCTGTTATTATCACCATATTCCCGGGAAACAATGTAGTACAGCGAGTGATGGTTGATTCGGGAGCTAGCAGGAACGTGTTGTACTATGAAGCCTTCAAAAGGATGAACTACTCGACGCTTAACTGTGCCCTACCAGGATGCCTTGAAGGATTTACAAACCACTCAGTTAAGGTGAAAGGGACAATCCTGTTGGAAGTAGAGATTGGTGAAGGCGAGATGGTAAGAAGCGAGATGGTGGAGTTTTTTGTGATTGATCTGGTTTCCGCTTACAACGCGATAGTTGGAATTCCCTTTTTGCTAAGTTTTGAAATGGTGTCAGTCCATCCCGCATCGAGGGTAAAGTACCCCACTGCCCGTGGTATTGGCTGTCTGAAGAGTGAGGCTATCTCGGTTATGAGAAAAAGAAGGAGTATGGTAAAAGCAAAAGGGAAAGCCACTTGTTCATTGGTGACAAAGTCGATTCTCGCCAACCGAGGATAAATATGGTTGAGCTTAGTGAATGTGAAAATGATTCAAATGACAACGGAGAGTTTGAGAACGACAAAGCCGCGATTGTCAGCCGAGGCACAAAGGGTACCAGAGATGATTGAAGAAGTAATCAAAGTTTTCAGCTGGCGAGATTCCAGCCTGTGGGCGCGCGGTCGAATGCTAAAGGCGAGATGGTTTTGGGGATTGAAGTTGTGAATGGGACGCCAAGCTTAAGCTACGCTAGGGTGGTGCAATTTGTCGACATGGGGGAGCCCAGGGTTGAGGAGATCGTGATTGAGGAGATTTTTGATAGTGAAACTGAGGAAGATTGCGAGATGATAGAGGTGGAGACCCCTGATGGGTGGCCTACGGGAAAGACATTTGCTGATTCTGAAAGATGATTCCCGCAAAGGCCCGGAAAGTAAAAAAGCGGAAAAGGATAGAAGTTGAGACTTTGCACGCGAGATGAGCCCGAGCTCCAGGCAGAGAGGAGCTAGAAGAAGTGGAGATCAACCGTTACTTCCCTGAGCAATGAAGTTAAGATCGGGAAACAATTGTTCGGGGATGAGCGAGAACAATTGGTCGAATTTCTTAAAGATAACTTGGATGTGTTTGCATGGAGGCCTCGAGGATATGAAGGGAATAGATGAGAATGTCGCTTACATTGTCCGAATGCATCCTAATGTAGAGCCTTTCAAGCAGAGGGTCGACATTTGTCGCGTAAAAGGAAGACGCGGTTTTGAAAGAGGTGGATAAATTGTTGAAGGCGGGAATCATTGAGCGTATTCGCATCCCGAGTGGTTAGCTTGTCCCGTAATGGTTTTAAAGTCAAATAAGAAGTGGAGAATGTGCATTGACTTTACTGATTTGAATACCGCCTGTCCCAAAGATTGTTACCCGCTACCGAGAATTGATAAATTGGTGGATTCGATTGCCGGCCATAGGGTTTTTAGCTTCATTGATGCATACTCGGGATATCATCAAATTAAGATGTGCGAGGATGATAAGGCTAAAACGGCTTTCCGAACTCCTAAAGGAAATTTCTGTTACAAAATGATGCCCTTCGGCTTGAAGAATGCCGGGGCGACTTATCAGCGAATGGTGAATGAGGTTTTCAAGTCGCAGATTGGGCGAAACCTGGAAGCATATATAGATGACATGGTAATAAAAACGAAGGAGTATGATCATGTGTTGGATCTCGCCGAGACGTTCGAAAATTTGAGGAGAAACTCAATGAAATTGAATCCCAAAGAAGTGTACGTTTGGAGGATCATGTGGAAAATTCTTGGGTTTTCTAGTGAATAGGCGCGGGATAGAGGCTAATCCCGAAAAAATTCAGGCTTTATTGGAGATGTCGCCGCCCCGGTCGATACGCGAGATACAAAGGTTGAATGGGAGGATTATAGCCTTGGGGAGATTCATTTCTAAGTTGGCCGAAAAGTGTTTGCCGTTCTTTAAGGTGTTGAAAGGGGTTAAGAGTTTTGCTTGGGATGAAGAGTGTGATGCCGCATTTGAACAAATGAAAATATATCTGGGTAAGCCGCCGTTGTTATGTAGTCCTGTTGAGGGAGAAGAGTTATTTGTTTATTTGGCGGCTTCGTACTTGGCAAAGGGCAAATGTTCTTGTGCGAGAAGAGAAGGGGATTCAAAGACCGATTTACTATGTGTCTAAGGCATTGAGCGAGGTAGAGTCAAGGTACTTTAATGCCGAGAAGTTGGCCTATGCTTTGGTAGTAGCCGCGAGAAAATTAAGAGCTTATTTTGTCGCACATACCATTGTTGTGTTAAGTGATGCTCCCTTGAGAAAAATTTTGCAGCGACCTGATGCCGCGGGAAGATTGCTGAAATGGTCAATTGAGTTAACTGAGTTTGATTTAAAGTATGAAGCTCGCCGGGCAATTAAGGCGCAGGCGCTGGCAGATTTCATCGTTGAGACATCTTTCACGAAGTCGCAGGAGGAATTGATGGAAGACTTAGTGAGGAAGAAAGCGGAAAAGAAGGTAGGGCCCTGTTTACGGGAAAAGGAGGAAAGGCCAGTTGATTGTTGGGTTCTGTATGTTGACGGGTCATCTTCAAAGGATAAAGGCGGTGCGGGAATCACCCTGACTTCGCCGGATATGGAGGTAAAGTATGAGAAAGCCCTAAGATTCAAGTTCAACGTCTCTAATAATCAAGCGGAGTATGAGGCTTTGATTGCCGGGGTAGAATTGGCGCGAGATATTGGGTTGACGAAAATAGCGATTCACTCGGATTCCCAGTTAATTGTCAATCAGGTAAATGGCGAGTATGGAGTTTTGAATGTGATACTAACGAAATATTGTGACTTGGCGAGAAGTTTGTTAAAAAGTTTTGAGTTCTGGGAGTTGGTGCAAGTTGATAGAGCTGATAATTCGCGAGCTGATGAGTTGAGTAGGACGGCGGGATCTGAGGAGCAGAGCACTGCCGGTGAGCCAATGGTTGAATACGTGGATATGCCGGTGATCGATAGACCGGTTGTCGCTGAGATTGTCGATGGCGAGAAGGATTGGGTTGTGGAAATGAAGGAATTTCTAGATAAAGGAGAGTTGCCGCCAGATGAGGGCAAGGCGAAAGTGATAAAGGCGACATCCCCCAGATTCACTGTGCAAGATGGAGTATTGTATAGGAGGTCTTTTTCAAAACCACTAATGAGGTGTGTTGAGCCCGGCTTGGTTTCGAAGGTTTTGTTCGAGATCCATGAGGGGGTATGTGGTGGCCATCCCGGTGCGAGAAAGTTAGCTGACAAAGTGTTGTTCCATGGATATTACTGGCCAAGCCTGAGGAAAGATGCGGAGATGTACGTGAAGAAGTGCGAGAAATGTCAAAGATTTGGCAACATTCCTCGAATTCCCGCCACAGAGCAAACTCCTATTGTGCCGACATGGCCATTTGACATGTGGGGGATTGATTTGATAGGGCCATTCCCAAAGGCCAAGGGTGGTTGTCAGCATGTGGTTGTCGCCGTGGATTATTTCACAAAATGGACTGAGGCGAAGGCGTTGGCGACAATCAGCGAAGATCAAGTTATAAAGTTTGTGCAAGAAAACATTTGGTGTAGGTATGGGGTTCCAAGGGTTATTATTTCAGATCACGGCACTCGCCTGGGAAAAAGTTTTCAGCGGAATGCTCCAGAGTCAACATCAAACATTGGATGTCAGCCGTATATAGGCCGCAGTGCAACGGTCAGGCGGAGGCGGCAAATAAGCAAGTCATTGTCGCCTTACGCAAAAATCTGGAAGGAAGAAGTGGAGCATGGTTAGAGGAGTTGCCCATTGCTTTGTGGTATGTGCGTACTACTGTTAAAGGCTCAACTGGGGAAACCGCTTTTGCCCTTACCTATGGATCTGAGGCTATGGCGCCCGCGGAGATGGCTTTGCCGACATACAGGGTTGCTTACTATGACGAGGCGAGAAACGGGCAGAGGCGGTGTAATGATCTTGACCTGATTGATGAGAAGAGAATGTATGCGAGAATGAAGATGATTAATTACAAACATAAGATGAAAGCCCAGCATGATAAGCGAGTTAACAGGAGATCCTTCAATGTTGGAGATTGGGTTTTAAGGAGTGTTGAAGCAACAGGGGCCAAGCCCGGATTCACCAAGTTAAACGAGAAATGGGAAGGACCTTTCCAGATTTCGAGTGTGGTGCGGGAATGAACCTATAGATTGAGGAAACTAGATGGTGAAGAATTGAAGAATGCCTGGAATGTCGATCATCTCAAGCAGTTCTATCAGTGAAGCCGTGGCAACAACTTTGTCATTTTGATTTTTGCCTTTTGCCCCAGACAGCAAAAGTTACATAACTTTTTCTTGTAAATGGTTCTTTTGATTATCAAAGGAGAAAGTTATGTAAAATTTGGTGTTCTAGGAACCATGTAATGTCTGTATGATAAAGATGATAGCAAAGTATTTCTCTCGACATGCTATGATGTGTTTTTATATTTATAAGATACTCTAACGATATGGTTTCGATTAAAGCTTGAAGATGGCGGACAAAGAGGTTGCCGCTAAAGCTTGAAGATGGCGGACAAAGAGGTTGCCGCTAAAGCTTGAAGATGGCGGACAAAGAGGTTGCCGCTAAAGCTTGAAGATGGCGGACAAAGAGGTTGCCGCTAAAGCTTGAAGATGGCGGACAAAGAGGTTGCCGCTAAAGCTTGAAGATGGCGGACAAAGAGGTTGCCGCTAAAGCTTGAAGATGGCGGACAAAGAGGTTGCCGCTAAAGCTTGAAGATGGCGGACAAAGAGGTTGCCGCTAAAGCTTGAAGATGGCGGACAAGCAGGTCGCCGTTAAAAGCTGGAAGACGAATCGCCCAAAAGCTTGGAGAAAGGGGAGGTGGCTTGGAGATAACGGTTTCAAGTCGCCAAACCTTGCGGCTTGGAGATAACGGTTTCAAGTCGCGGTGCCTGGAGATAACGGTTTCAGGCACCTAGAAAAGTCCCGGCTTTTTAACGGGCGAGAAAGGGAGGTGGCTTGGAGATAACGGTTTCAAGTCACCAAACCTCATGGCTTGGAGATAACGGTTTCAAGTCGCGGTGCCTGGAGATAACGGTTTCACGCACCTAGAAAAGTCCCGGCTTTTTAACGGGCGAGAAAGGGGCGGTGGCTTGGAGATAATCGGTTAAGTCACCAAACCTTGCGGCTTGGAGATAACGGTTTCAAGTCGCGGTGCCTCGGAGATAACGGCTGTGCACCTAGAAAAGTCCCGCTTTTAACGGGCGAGAAAGGGAGGTGGCTTGAGATAATCGGTTTCAAGTCACCAAACCTTGCGGCTTGGAGATAACGGTTTCAAGTCGCGGTGCCTGGAGATAACGGTTTCTGTGCACCTAGAAAAGTCCCGCTTTTTAACGGGCGAGAAAGGGGAGGTGGCTTGAGATAATCGGTTTAAGTCACCAAACCTTGCGGCTTGGAGATAACGGTTTCAAGTCGCGGTGCCTGGAGATAACGGTTTCAGGCACCTAGAAAAGTCCCGGCTTTTTAACGGGCGAGAAAGGGGAGGTGGCTTGGAGATAATCGGTTAAGTCACCAAACCTTGCGGCTTGGAGATAATCGGTTTCAAGTCGCGGTGCACCGGAGATAATCTGGCTGTGCACCTAGAAAAGTCCCGCTTTTTAACGGGCGAGAAAGTGGGAGGTGGCTTGGAGATAATCGGTTTCAAGTCACCAAACCTTGCGGCTTGAGATAACGGTTTCAAGTCGCGGTGCCTGGAGATAACGGTTTCGTGCACCTAGAAAAGTCCCGCTTTTAACGGGCGAGAAAGGGAGGTGGCTTGGAGATAATCGGTTTCAAGTCACCAAACCTTGCGGCTTGGAGATAACGGTTTCAAGTCGCGGTGCCTGGAGATAACGGCTGTGCACCTAGAAAAGTCCCGGCTTTTTAACGGGCGAGAAAGGGGAGGTGGCTTGGAGATAACGGTTTCAAGTCGCCAAACCTTGCGGCTTGGAGATAACGGTTTCAAGTCGCGGTGCCTGGAGATAACGGTTTCAGGCACCTAGAAAAGTCCCGGCTTTTTAACGGGCGAGAAAGGGGAGGTGGCTTGGAGATAACGGTTTCAAGTCGCCAAACCTTGCGGCTTGGAGATAACGGTTTCAAGTCGCGGTGCCTGGAGATAACGGTTTCAGGCACCTAGAAAAGTCCCAAAATTGTACTGCGACCTAGAAGAGCGAAATGCGAGAGCAAGCGTTACTTTACCAAAAAGGGGAAAAGTTGTTAAACCTAACTTTGATTAACATCTTAGTTAGTTGGTTTTGATAAAGGAACACATATATAGAACAGGGTTTATATCAAAAGAGGAAATTTGTTATATTCATCTCTCAGTTTATCTGACAGTGATGAATCTAACAATAAATCTATCAATCAATGACTTAAATCACTTTCGCAAAGTGCGTTAGACAAATGATCTTAAGAATAGAGTAAGGCTGCCTAAAGACAAGCCTCACTCTTTTGGAGGGAGTAGTATGTATATAGGTAAGTTATGAGAAAGGAGTCTTCGATAAACTATCGAAGCGAAAAAGGTAGAATTTCAACGCAAATTGCAATAAGCAGAGTAATAACAAAATACAGAGTTGGTGTCGCAGGGCGACATAATGAAGCATTAAAGAAAGTTTACGAAAGCAAAGGATAAGGCGAGATGCCAATGGCGGCATCTAAACCATTGTAGAGTAAATGTTAAGGCGAGAATGCACAGTAATCAAAGGCATAGTCAAGTCGCTAAGAGCGACATCGAAGTTATAACTAAGTAAAAGTTCAAGAATCACATATGGATACACAAAGTAAAGTATCAAGTCGCAAACCGCGACACCACATTAAAAAGAGCATAAGCGTTTAGACCGCAAACCACGACCTTACAACCACACAAACTGTCTAAGTCGCAAACCGCGACAAAAAACCGCAAAAGACCAAGCATCAAATTGTTCAAGTCGCAAACCGCGACACCAATCCAAAAAATAAAATGTTTAAGTCGCAAACCGCGACATTCCCAAAAGCACTATTGTTTAAAAGGCAAGAAAATAAATTGTTTGAGAGACAACCACGAAACATTGTTTAAGGAAAAGAACCACAGCAAATCAGGAGGCAGAAGGTTGTGTTTCACCAGCGGAGAGCCTGGGGCAAAGACGGCGGGCTTCGCGAGCGGCATTTTTAGCGGCGAGGAGAGCTTGACCTTTCACGCCAATCAGTTCCACCCACATTGACAGAGCGTCGTTGTCGATGAGTTCAGGAGGCTCCCAGGTTGGCTTGCCCAGAAGCTCATCTTCTGCAGCCAAAGCCTTCAGCTCTCCCTCTTCGTAAGGAACAATAGAGTGACCGCGGCGACAAAAGTCGCCGTAGATCCGCTCCGAGCCCCATTTCGCAATCGCCTCAGAGTTATTGCCGGGATGTCCTCGGAGCTTGCCGCCGCCGCCCGCATGGCGTGAAGTAAGGCCTTGTCGTACATATCCATGGCGTCGCTTCCGCTCTCTCTTTGTTGGCGGCAATCTCGCGACTGTGTCTTCATTCTTGGAAGTCAGGGCTAGGTTGTCGGCTTCAAGGGCTTGGATCTTCTCTTCCAGCGCCACCTTTTCTGCGGCGACCTCCTTCAATTTATCTTCAGCCTGCGAGGCCTTGTTCTCGCTTGCCTTCAGCACCTCCGAGGCCTTCGCTTGCTCACCCCGCAGCCTTTGCCAAATCCCTTTCCATCTCGCCACATCCGCTCAGTATTTTCTTTCTCCGCCACCGCGCTGCGAACCTTATCCGCTTTCTCGGCTTCACGCATTGCCATTTTATACTTGTCCCTGAATCCACGCAAAGTACTCGCCACCTATGAAAATTCGGGAAAAGTTAAGTGTGAAGGATGTTGACTAAGTAAAAGTAGATTACCAAGTGAAAAGTGTTACATGACGGGCACTTACGCTGCAAATTTGAAGGCCAGCGAAATTCAAAGATAAATCAATATCCTGCTCAACCACTTCTCTTATGGCCGCCCTGTCGCAAGTCCGTTCAAGTATGCCGGCGCCAATCAGACTATTGTGAGGATCGCGAGAATGAAGGTTGAAACCTTCCAGTAGGGGAACAGAGGCAATTTCCACGCCAAGATTGTACAAATCTTCTCTCTCTGTGGGCATCTCGAACCCTTCCCTGAGCCAGCTCACCAATTCAGCCTCCCCTTCGCCGGATTCCCTCTATTGGTTCAGCTTTCCTCCTGCTCGCACCCTTTGTGAGCGCGAGAACCAGAGGGCTGGGGGGACTTGGCTGGCGGAGGAGGCTCTATTACCGCGATTTCAACATCATCTTCGCCTGCTTCTACTTCCATTCTCTCTTCCTGCTGAACAACAGATGTCCTCAAAGGAGTTTTCGCCCTGCTTGATTTCCGTGATTGCCCCGCTGCCTTCTCGGCGGCAATCGCTGCCTTCTCGCGAGCAATCGCATCAGAATCATCACCGTCGCGAGAAATGGGGAGCTCTATCTCCTGGGCCTTGGCTAGATCGGCTTGGCGGGCGTTTGTAAGGCGCTTACGGCGACCATCAGATCTCGCCGCGGCATTTGCACGCCTATCAGAGATGTCCATGTGTCGAAAACCTGGATCAAGAAAAGGTGTTAGATAAAGGGAAACAGAAAGACAAAGTAAAGGATAAAGGGAAATGAAATACGTACTTAAAACTTCAAACATAGCATTGCAGCAATGATCTTTCTTTTTGCAAGGCCCACACTCGGAGGCGAGAACATCCCCAGAATGGCGTTCCCAACCAGGGTACGGGTCTAGTGGTTTGATGATCAAGCGAGGTTCATTGTCAGGATATCGATAATCGGGAAAACCAACTTTCCTAAGCAGAGAAGGGCGAGATAGAATATCTCGCCAGGAAAATAACGCTAACCCCGTGTCTGAGGCATCTTCCAAAACCTTAAAAAATTTTTCTCTCAACCGGGAGTCGCCAGAAACTAAGGCATTTCGGGTTATAATCTTCGTATATATGTCGCCAAGATCACATGGATGAGTCCAGCCTATGCGGGATATGATCAGAAGTGGATTGGATTGCCAGTTATGGACCTTTCTAGGTAAGGGGGTCAAAAGCCTAGGACTCTTATACTTGACAGAGAGGCGGTTTTCAACTACGCCCTGCCTCTGAGACACAGAAGTATAACCATCAAACAAGTTTACAAAAAGGGGAAGTGTGGGTTCTTGTTTTAAGGCCCTGCAAATCACTATGTAGCTCGTAAGGACCCTAATAGCATTGGGATGAAGGTCTACTATGGCTGCTTGGGAGTGGATTAAGACAGCGACCAGGAAGGGGTCTATTGGTACCCTAAGGCCGAGATCTAACCGAGACGGAACACTATAACCCCATCATTTCTATCTCGCATAGCGGCAAGGGATAAATCTCCGACATATGGTTCAATGTGGTAAATGTCCTGTTAATCCCGTACTTAACATAATAGTGAGATTGTAAATGGGAGTGAGAAGAGCCGCTGGAGCCGGCGACCTCGTGGTTGGAAGAACCCCGTGATGTGTTGTCGCTCTTGGGTCTCACCGCTAAAGTGTCCGAAACATCGTGGTCAGATGTCGAGTTTGAAGAAGACATGACCTGTGAATAGAAGGGAGGACCAAGTAAATTTGGGGGCTACGATAGAGCTAGAAAAATCAGTTTAAGGAGAGAGATGTCAAAGGCATGAAGGGGGTATAATTTCGTGAAGAAAGTATGCATGGGGTCAGGTATCATAGGGAGAGGAAAGGGCGACATGCATACTCATGTCGCCTAAGCAAGGAGTAAGAATCTGTAATTAGGGAAAAAGCCCCTGCCCCCATCATCATCTTTTGAAAACCCTCTCACACATATTGCGCTCCAACCAGACTTAACAAATTTTGGAAAAAAGGACGACCGTTTACAAGAAAATCTAAAATTACAAGTGCGAGAATTCTTGCGAGAATTCAAGCAAGAACTCAAGCGAGAATTCATGCGAGAAGGCAAAGTTAGAGAAAGTACCTGGTAAGTTGCAGATTGGAACGAAGGCTTGAAGGAGAAGTTGAAACGGAAGTTTGAGGGCTCTATACGCCACCTTCTTCTCCTAGAAATCTTTAGGATGCTCCGAAATATGCAGATTAGTTGATTATAAAGAGTGTCTGCGATGGGGGAAGTGCGGAGTGTAAAATGCTGAAGAGGGGTTTTTAAACTCCAAAAGTAAAGGAATGGAAAGGTTAGGGGGGGGAGTTACGAGAGGGAGTTAATGGAGTATGATTTTGAAATTCCCCATTATTGTGAATATTTAAGGGGGACGGCTCGCTTCCAACGTAAGTGTACGGCCCCCAACCGTCTCAAGCTCACCCCCGTCACGACACGTGGCACGAGCGTGACGAACAAGGACTATTTCCTCGCCCATGCGGAGGATAAAATTGCGAGAATCATGCGACATCAAATAAAGTTCTCGCCTGGACCATGAATAATCCAAGGCTTGAACTTGGGGGCTTACGATACGACCCCATAAATTATATTTGGCCCTAATAATAAGAAACTAGGCCCAATAGCTAATTAAGGGCCAGTGCCCATCGGGCTTAGGCCGACTCAAGGGAATTTGCCGTGTCCGCGACATAGGATGAATAGGCTCCTTGGAGTCGTTTTAGACCCCGGCGAGAAGGGACGTGGGGATATCGATTTAGGTACAATGGGGCTATGCGAAAGACATGGCCTAGCTCTTGCCCGCTTCATGAGTAAGAGGATTACGTTGCTTTCGCAGCTCCCACGAGTTGGGGCGACATGGCAGTTGATGTCGCCCGTAGTCGAGGATTGTCGCCTAAACGACTAGGAACTCCAGGGCATTCCCATGATGGCATATC
This sequence comes from Adenophora triphylla var. japonica, assembly GCA_022495995.1. Taxonomy (NCBI): domain Eukaryota; kingdom Viridiplantae; phylum Streptophyta; class Magnoliopsida; order Asterales; family Campanulaceae; genus Adenophora; species Adenophora triphylla. Next base: position 115,403 of record JAFEMH010003985.1, read on the forward strand.
GATTGTCGCCTATGTCCCTTACCCTAAGTACTTGTGATGTGTGACTGATGTGACAAGGTGAATAGTAAAATCCCACTAAGTTGAGGTTGGTTGAGATCAATTCCATTGGATGATTGACAAGTGTCCCCCACGCAAGGCACATGGGGCTTAGATATAAAAGGTGAATAGTGTTCATTGCATGGGTATGTTCTCTCTCTCTGCATTCTCTCTCTAAGTTCATCCATTGTTTACCACCTTTCCTTGTTCATCTAACCTTACTCTCACGCCGAGGAGGCACGCCTGAGTCACCCCTACTTAGTTTACCTTGTTCCTTGTGTGTAGAGCGATCAACCAAGCAAGGAAGCAAATGAGTGTCCAAGTCATCTCAGTTCCTGTGCAACCAAAGATTTTTCATGGTAGCATCAGTAAGGCGGTAAGGTTTATAGCGAGCAAAATTCATCAATCATTCTTGATCATTATGAGACTGAAATTGTCTATGGCTTAGAACAAGTGAGGCGAAATTCACAAAGTGTTGTCCTTATTGGCAACACTAACAACAACACACACACCAATTCTAGAAAAACACAAATAAATACTCCCTCCGTCCCTAAAAGTTTGTCCAATTTGACTTTTTAGTTGAACTTTGACAACAAATATATGACAATTTAATTATGTTCATGAAATTCTAAAAATTCCTATTGATTCACCATTAATAATATTATCAACAACAACTTTTAGAATTTCATGAACATGATTAATCTCTCATAAATTTGTGGTCAAAGTTCAACAAAAAAGTCAAATGGGTCAAACTTTTAGGGACGGAGGGAGTAGAAATAAACCTAATTTGCAGCGGAAGAATAAAAACAATACACAAGAATATAATTTTTATTAAGTTATATAAATATATAACTTGATGGGTGCCAGGAAGGCAAGACCTTTCTATTAATAATATGAATTCAATACAAGGTCAAAAAAGTTCCTTTAATGATAAACAATCATTAACTTAAGGAACAATAAATAAAGAACTCTCTCTGAAAACAATCACTCAAAACCTCACGAAAATATGAAAATTTATGTGAAACTCTCGAGTGTCGGACTGAGTGTTGCCAACACTGAATAGCAACACTGAAGAGCAGAATTCTATTTCTTGTGCAGATTTGCGTTTTCTGAATTGGATGATCTTCAATGAAGATCTACTGTACTATTTATAGGCCTCCAAAACTTGGAGCCTACTCAAAATGATCAGGTAACAACCTTGAATTTGTTTCCTCCATTTTAGCCTTCTCGCCTCATTTGTATTAGACTTAGTCTTTTTTGGCTTCTCTTGTTTGTACCTCTCAGCTGTAGATGCCTTGTACTCAGACTTGATCTCCCCCTGAATAGCTAAATAATATCTCTTTTTGCTTGGTCATTAATTAATCATATAAACCACATGTTTATATATTAAATTTCTTCTCCTTCTTCGTGAATCACGCCTGGCAGTTTCTAATAACCTATTCAAGCTCATTTCAAGCAGACTAACAACTGATATTAAAACATTAATTTACACATTATTATTTGTGAAAAATACAGCAACTATTTCAGTGTTGCCAAATCCAAATGGCAACACTTGTGGCAACACCAGTGGCAACACTGGTTTGCAACACTTGGGACAACATTTATGGCAACACATGATCTAACACTAACGGAGACAATCACTTACATTTCAAATGTTTAATTGTTAGTTTACCAAATCTATGACATGAATTCAACCTTTTGTCATTTGACAATCTACCAAATCCTTTTCAATCTCCCGACCTCACACTACTATACAACTGCTGCTACAATTGTGGTTAATTTACAATTTGTGGCAGATTACTCTCCTTGATCGCTAACGAGTTATTCCATGAATTACAGGACAGAGTGGTGGAGATGAACATAACAAGATTTTAGAGAGAAGAGAAGTGCATGAAACTGGTGGTTACCCTGAAAAAAAACGAAGATCCCATCAAAAGGACAGGTTGTGAAATCAAATAGCATGGTGATAAGCTATTGACTATCAATGAGCAAGAAGCTACAATTCCTGGTCAACTAAAAGAACCAAAAAAGTAAAAAGAAACAGAGAAACGAATCTAAATCAAGAAAGGATCAAATTTGATCTGGCAGAGGTCAGTACAGATGAACAAGTTAAAGAAATCAAGAGTTCAAATTAGAAAGCAGCAAAAGTGTAAGTGTGCCCATTTTATCACAAGTATCACTGATCGTTTGTTCATGTTGGTTCTTTTTGTACTTTGAGAGTTTATCAGTGTGTATTAAACTAGCTTCGAAGCTGTATTAACTCCTGTAATGGATAGAGAAAGGCCAACGCATAATATATCGATTGATGAATAAAACAGCTTAAGAAGAACCAAATTTTCCAATGCAGAATCCATAGACAACTTTTCGTGTTTTGGTTGTCTAAAATACTTCCTTTGTTCCATACTAGAGCTTACTGAGGTAAGGACAACCAGTTATTTAAATACATGATTTGGCATTTTCCTGACATTTGTTGTATGACTTACATTTGGGCCTTAAGGTATTAGAATCATAACAAGGACTCCTACTATCCAATAACAGCTTTGAGACACAGATTTAGATATAAACAGCCATTTAAGATTGGCATCTAATAATTGTTTTAATCCTCAAATCATATTTCCCACTGTCCAAAAAGCCATTTCCCTCTCTCTCTCTCTCTCTCTCTCTACACACACACACACATTATATCATTATCTATATATATATTATAGTATAAATGGCACCCTTCCTTGCTACAGTACAATGAACAGTACCAAGTGCCAAATTTCTCATTTTGCCCTCACTAAGTTGTCCCTTTCCCATTTTGCCCTTTAAAAAAAAAATTTAAATTAAAAAAAAAAAAACACGTGTCCTTGGACAAGGGCTTTTACTAGTATATATATATATGTGAGGAACTAGCAACTATTAGTAGTTGGATGCAACTTAAAAAATAAAAATTGCATTTTGAAGGAAATGAATTGCACCATCATGTATATGACTATACACTCTAAAAATGGACTTATACATTACAAATTTTGAAAATAACCGGACATGTAAAATAAGCATACAAGTTTGCAACTTTTACCTTGGTGCTCTTCACTAGCGGTTGGTACTTGGACGTGCTGACAAGCATTCAGTATTGATACACCAGTCTTGGAGCTAAACAACAGACTTACTCATCATTTTCGCTCCTGCTAAGATGGATGATTTCAATGGATCAGACATAAGAGCTTGCAGATTCCTAGCTAAATTCACCCAGAAAATTAAATAATTAACCGTCTTCCACTAAGATTCTAATAATGCAGGAAAAGTTACTTTAAAAGATGAATTATAAAATAACACCTCAGTGAACATAAATATGCAATGTCAGACAATCTATTGTGATAAAAAAAAAAAAACACATTAATCAACTTAAGGATTATCGCTTTAAGTTCTTAAAAAACTGGTTTAACGTGAATTCTTAAGTCCCAACATTTATTTTCGTCAATAATCACTTTCCTTAACTTTCATAGATCTTGTTATATGTCATCTTACTACGAACATCAGTTAGGCTGCCTATATTCCTCCTGCACAATCGCTTCACATACAGAGACATGCAGATTACTATAAATACAAGTTAGTGTTCTTGGTCTAACTCAAAGTACCAAATTAGTTCTTCAAATAACAGTGAAGAAAGTGAGGTTTAGGATGTTGCCAAGAATGACTTTCATGTTCATCCTCGCTCTCGCTTGCATCATCAATCTATGTCCTATCATGACTGGGGAAACAATAGAAAGTGCAAGCAACGAGTTAGACACTTACATTGTTCACTTATATGTTCCTACCGATAAACCAAATGACCTTGAAAGCTGGTACAACACATTTTTGCCAGCCATCGCCACGAGCTCGGACAAAAAACAGGTCATGGTTCATTCCTACCATCACGTGGCCATGGGTTTTGCAGCCAAACTTTCACCTGAAGATGCAAAGGACATGGAGCAGAAGGATGGGGTTGTGTCTGTTAGGCTCCAAAGAGTGTTCACTTTGCATACAACCCGAACACCAAGGTTCTTGGGGTTGCACCAAAATTTGGGGTTTTGGAGAGGCTCTGATTACGGCAAAGGAATCATTATTGGACTTCTGGACACCGGGATTACTCCTGGCCATCCCTCCTTTAGCGATAAAGGAATGCCACTTCCGCCAACTAAATGGAAAGGCAAGTGCGATAATGGCACCGTGTGCAACAACAAGTTAATTGGAGCAAAAAATTTCATTGCTGGTGAGACCGGACCCCCACTAGACGACGAAGGGCACGGGACCCACACGGCGAGCACTGCTGCAGGGAACTTTGTGAAAGATGCCAATGTGTTTGGAATGGCCTCTGGGACTGCAGTTGGAATGGCGCCCCTTGCTCATGTGGCCATGTACAAAGTGTGCAACGAATCAGGTTGTAATGAAAGTGATATATTGGCTGGTATGGACGCGGCTATAGAAGACGGTGTAGATGTCCTCTCTCTTTCCCTTGGTGGCATCTCTCTTCCTTTCTTTGAAGATGGAATAGCGTTGGGGGCTTTCAAAGCAATCCAGAAGGGTATTTTTGTGAGTTGTTCAGCTGGGAATTCAGGCCCATATAATGCCTCGTTATCGAACGAAGCTCCTTGGATTCTAACAGTTGGAGCTAGTATTATTGACAGAACCATAAGGGCTGCAGTACTACTTGGAAACAAGGCGTTTATGGATGGAGAATCACTTTTCCAGCCAAAAGATTTCCCTCGGACGTTGATTCCTCTTGTTTACCCTGGAAGCAACGGTGATCAAGCCACAAAATGGTGCGCAGAAGGATCACTGAAAAGCTCAGATGTCAAAGGAAAGATAGTGTTGTGTCAGAGAGGTGGCGATATACCGAGAATTGCCAAGGGACAAGCCGTGAAAGATGCGGGCGGAGCAGCTATGATTCTTATGAACGCACAAATAGATGGCGATAGTACATTAGCAGACGCTCATGTTCTTCCTGCAACACATGTTGGTTATGATGTCGGGTCAATTGTCTTAGCCTATATAAACTCGACTTCATCACCTATGGCAACAATCATATTCAAGGGAACTATAAGTGAAGGAGTAGATTGGGCTCCTCAAATGACTTCCTTTTCTTCAAGAGGTCCTAACATGGCAAGTCCTGGGATACTGAAACCCGACATTACAGGCCCCGGTGTGAGCATTCTTGCTGCATGGCCCTTCTCTGTAGACAACAACACCAAATCAACCGGACCATTTAACGTGATCTCTGGTACTTCAATGTCATGTCCTCATTTAGGTGGCATTGCAGCATTGCTCAAAAGCGTGCACCCTGATTGGACTCCTGCAGCTATTAAGTCCGCAATCATGACCACAGCTCTTTTGGTAAGCCGAGATAAACAGCCCATTGAAGATGAAAGAGATCTCCCTGCAAACCTTTTTGCAGTTGGTGCAGGACATGTAAATCCAACAAAAGCAGCTGATCCAGGACTAGTCTACGACATTCACCCCGATGACTACATACCTTATCTTTGCGGTTTAGGCTACACAAGTCACCAGATAGCAGTCATCACAGGGAAACAAGTTACATGCACAAATCAAACAACCATAACAGAAGCAGAACTCAACTATCCTTCCTTTGCCATTAAACTAGGAAGTCATGACGGGCCCAGTTTCACAAGGACAGTGACAAATGTTGGGGCTGCAAATTCTTCTTACACTGTGGAGGTCATTCCACCACCTGGTGTTGTGGTGACTGTTGGGCCAAGTGAGTTAAAGTTCAGCAAGGTGAGTCAAAAATTGAGTTATGCAGTGACGTTCCACAAACAGACCTCAGCTGAGGTGACCCCGTATGTTGAGGGATCTCTGACATGGAAATCTGCTAGGCACTCCGTGAGAAGCCCCATCTCGGTTCACTTCGTGTAAGGAAATGTATGGGCATGTTCTTGTGAACGAGAACTGTTGTGATCTAGTTCCCTTCTCTTAATAAATTTCCGTTCCTGCTTACTAGAAAATAAGAAATAGAACTGGTCCGATCTAAATAAAAATGTAGTAGAGGCCATTATTATGTAATCTCCTTTTCCGCACACGAAGAATGTATCCTCCACCTTCTCTCTATATATGTGACATCTGATACTGCCGTACCATCATAAGCTGCTGAAAATGTTTTTAATCTTCAAAAATGACACTTCTTATCAGTCAGAGTGAGTGTTAAAGAATAGCGTCATGCAGAATTCATTTTTTCTATATGCTTCATATGGAAGGTTGTCTAGATCCAAAAGTCATGATCAAGAAGTATCAACGAATCCAATAGTTAGAACAATAACTTAAAGCGTATGTCATTAATGATTATTGTTAAGAAATGCCTACTGTAGAATACGTTAATAATCATACAAGTTTACATAGTCTCTGCAGGCATTAAAGTTCAAAAGCTTCAAATTTTATAATTTGTTTTCTAATAAATTAGTGAAAATGATAATAGTGTACAATATTACTATCCAAGTGTTCACTGGTTAGGATCAGCGTGTTCGCATGGTGGAATATTACCATCCCAAAGAAATTAAATTGGGGAAACGAACCTGGATATGAAGCGCTCCAATCGCTGTTGATTTCTTCCCTCCTGTTATGAAACAGAGTATGAATTTGACAGAAATGGGTAAGAGAAATTGGATTAAGAAGAAGAATACAGATAGATAGAAATTGAGAGAAAGAGAGAGAGAGAAAGATAGACTTGGAAGAGAGAGAATTTAGAGAGAGAAAAGGAATAATTGTTGATAATTTCGTAATCCATTAACAACAAACACGTTGAGCTCAAATACACGCCTGCACATGGCCAATTACGCCAAAAATGGCAAACCAGGTAAAACGACGTCGCAATAAGCAACAACCTTATAACAACCCTTGACACCTAACGACAGCGTTTCATACTAATAGAAAACGCACACACCAAACATACGCTAATACCATACTACTAATTATCCGTTATTAACTAACACTTATTTAATAAAACGACGCCGTAATCCAGCTAATTCAAAAACAACGGTCATCCCCAAATATTACGAACCCTAATTCGTAACATTCCCTTCCTCTTCAAATAATCCTTGTCTCAAGGATTAAATTGTGGAAAATTTGCTGAGATTACTGGCCAGTCCTCCCACGTAGCGTCCTCCGGCAGCGCATTGGACCACTGAATCAAGACCTGTGCTGCTGGCTTGTTCCCTTGCTTTACCAACCTCCTATCCAAAATCGCAATTGGTTCAACCAGAAACTGACCATCTTCACCTGCAAATGGTAAGCTAGGATTTGGAATGACATGATCACCAACCCTTGGCTTCAAAAGGGAAACATGGAAAACTGGGTGGATCTTTGAATTGCTAGGAAGGTCCAGCTTATAAGCAACATTTCCCACCTTGGCAATGATCTGAAAGGGTCCAAAAAACTTTGGGGCCAACTTCAAATTCCTCCTTATGGCTACTGAAGCTTGTCTGTATGGCTGCAATCGAAGGTACACCCAATCCCCCACTTGAAACACTCTCTCAGTCCTTTTTTTGTCTGCGAACATCTTCATCCTATGCTGAGCTTCCAATAGAGTCTCCCTTAACCCCTTAATTTGTTTATCCCTCTCCTTTAGAAACTCAGTCACCGCTTCTACTTTAGTGTATTGCTCATGATTGAACAATGTTTGGGGAGGTGGGTAGCCAAATAGAGCTTCAAATGGGGTCATCTTCATAGCTGTGTGATAGTTTGTATTATACCACCATTCCGCAAGTGTCAACCACTGAGACCACTGCTTGGGTTTAGCACTAGTTACAGCCCTCAAATACTGTTCAAGGCACCTGTTTACCCTCTCTGTCTGTCCATCGGTTTGGGGGTGGTAAGCAGTGCTTAGGTTGAGGTGGGTTCCCAGGAGAGTGAAAAGGCTTTGCCAGAATTGGCTTAAAAAAACTTTATCTCTGTCTGAGGTAATAGACACAGGCAACCCATGGTATTTGTAAACATTGTCTATGAAAACTTTGGCAATGGTATAGGCTGTATATGGGTGTTTTAGGGGTACAAAGTGGGCATACTTAGTCAACCTATCAATGATCACAAAAATTGAGTCCCACTGTTGAGAGTTTGGGAGTCCCTCAATAAAATCTATTGCAATATCAGCCCATGGTTGAGTAGGAATTGGTAGAGGTTGCAGAAGACCTGTGGGATGGATGTTCTCGGTTTTGGTTTGTTGGCAAACTTCACAGGGTGCTATTTTATTTTGAATGTCTTTCCTCGTACTTGGCCAGTAAAAATATTGTGAAACTCTCTTATAAATGCCCTGTATCCCCGAATGTCCCCCTAAGGGTGAGTGGTGCAATTCCTGAATGATCTTGTCCCTCAAATTCCACCTGCTTTGCGCCTACCCACAACTTCCCCTTGTATCTCAACAGTCCATTAAGAAATGTGTAATCAGCAAAATCACTATCATTGATGAGAATTCCTTCCATGACTTTCTTCATTTCTTCATCTCCATCCATGCTAGCCAATAACTCTCCCACCCATGCAGGTTGCAACACAGTCATGGCCATGCATCCCACCCTACTTCGACCTTCCTGTTCTGTCCCAGTTTCTTTAGGATCTTCATACATCCTTGACAGTGCATCCGCTACCTTGTTTTCAACCCCCTTTTTGTAAGTAATTGTGTAGTCATAGCCCAACAATTTTGAGATCCACTTTTGTTGCAACACAGTGGTAATCTTCTGATCAATTAAGTGCTTTAGGCTCTCATGGTCTGTCCTAATGTGGAAATGGTGTCCACAAAGGTAGTGCCTCCATTTTTCGACTGCAAAGATAATGGCCAAAAATTCCTTCTCATAAGTGGACATACCCAAGTGTTTAGGTCCTAAAGCTTTACTAAGAAAAGCAATAGGCCTGTTTTGTTGCATGAGAACAGCACCAATTCCATTATAACATGCGTCAGTTTCCAACACGAAGGCTTGTGCAAAATCTGGCATAGATAGCACTGGAGCAGTCACCATTGCTCTCTTCAATGCTCGAAAAGCCTTGTCTGCATCTTCATCCCAACTGAAGGCATTCTTTTGCAATAATCTCGTTAGTGGCTTGCTTATAACCCCATAATGTCTAATGAATCTCCTATAATACCCAGTCAGTCCCAAGAACCCTCTCAAACTTCTAACATTTGTTGGGGTAGGCCAATTCTCCATACTTTCCACCTTGGCAGGGTCAGTCGCAACACCTTGGCCAGTCACAATATGACCCAAATACTCAACTTTCAATTGCCCAAAAGTACATTTACTCTCCTTCACAAACAACTGGTGTTCCCTTAACCTTTCCAAGGTTAATTTCACGTGCTCCAAATGGGAATCCAGTGTGGGGCTATATACGAGAATGTCATCAAAGAAAACTAACAAGAATTTCCTTAGATAATCCTTGAAAATTGTGTTCATGAGGGCTTGAAATGTTGCAGGAGCATTAGTGAGTCCAAATGGCATAACTTTAAACTCATAATGTCCACTATGAGTCCTAAATGCAGTTTTAGGGATATCCTCATCTCTCACCCTAATCTGATGGTACCCTGACCTTAGATCCAACTTGGTGTAGTACTTGGACCCATGCAATTCATCTAGCAACTCATCAATGATTGGGATAGGAAATTTATCCTTAATAGTTAACTGATTTAGCTCCCTATAATCAATACACATTCTCCAACTCCCGTCCTTCTTCTTTACCAACAAAATCGGGAAGCAAATGGACGACTTGGTTGGATGACTCCTTGAGCTAGCAATTCAGCCACTATCTTCTCTATCTCTGACTTTTGAAAATAAGGGCATCTATAGGGTCTTTTATTGACTGGCTGACTTCCAGGTTTTAGAGGAATTCCATGATCACAATCCCTTTTTGGAGGTAGCCCTTCAGGTTCCATAAAGAGGTCTTTGTAGCTCTTCAACACCTCACACAATTCAGGAGGAATGTCTTCTTCTTTTTGTTCCACACTCATAGAGTAGAGTTGGACCACAGCTCCACACACATTGGGACTAATGTTCTTACCCACAGACTTAGCACTCATCAGTCTTAGAGTAACTACTTCTTCTTCACCCTGTAACAACTTCCAATTCCCTCCCTGAAAGAACCCCATTGTCAACTTGTCAAAGTCGAAGGTGATAGGGCCTAAGGTCTTAAGCCATTGTATACCTAACACAACATCACACCCTCCCAAGTTGATCACCTTCATATCAGTTGTGAACTTACTGTGTTGTATCTCCCACTCAAATCCCTTGCATCTTCCATTGCTACCAATTTTGCTTCCATCAGCCACTGTAACTGGAACTTCATCAGTTGATTCTATTACACAACCCAATCTTATGGCAGCCCTCTCATCTATGAAGTTGTGGGTACTACCACTATCTACCAATACTGTGAAAAATTTCTTCCCCAACTGTCCCACAAATTTTAAGGTCTGCAATCCTTTGCTACCAGACAAGGCATGAAGAGATATGCCTAAATCCTCTTCCTGTGTCACTTCTCCTTCATTCCAGTCCTCAGGAGAGTCATGCCACACCTCCTCATCCTCATTTTCATCTACCTTGAGCATAAAAATCTGTCTGTGCTTACACTTGTGCCCTTGTCTGTACACCTCATCACAATTATAGCATAGTCCCTTATCCCTCCTAGCTTGCATTTCAGCAGAAGTGAGATGTTTAATTGGGTATGGTGGTTTTGGATTAGATACTTCAGGTTTGAGCACTTGGTTTGAGGGATTGGGTTTGGTAACAGGGATTTTACTGGCTCCAAATGTATATGTGGGTTTTGGGTTAGGAATTGGAGTTGGGTTGGATCTTGGAGCAGTGGGGTTTGGTGTATAGGGAGAGTTATTCTTGTTGGAATAGTATCTGTGTTTCTTATCATGAACTTCTGAATGAGATTCCTCCAATCTAGCAATGCTTATGGTTTGGTTGAGAGTTGTTGGGAATTGGGATTGCACTCTATACCTTATTTCCTCCTTTAATCCTCCAATGAATTTCTGAATGTAAAACCTCTCTGTCAGTGCTGGGTTTTCAGCCTTCATTATGGACCTAATCTCCTCAAATTTGTCTTGATAATCACCCACGGTTCCCATTTGTTTCAAGTCACAAAACTCCCCTTCAATATTCTCATATGCCTGAGTCCCAAATCTGACAGCTACAACATGAGTAAATTCATCCCAACTCAACCTATCAATCTCTTCACTGTAATTTTGATACCAAAACTCAGCACTACCCTCAAAGTGCATAATGGCCAATTCCACCCTATCACAGTGTGGAACATTTCTATATTTAAAAAACTTAAAGCACTTCCTTATCCACCCTCTATGATCAATTCCCGAGAACTTAGGGAATTCTAATTTAAGATGCTTTTTATACGTATCATTCAACCCTTTATCCAACTCAGTAGAGTGCCTATACCTTTGAGTTTGAGGATGTTCATTTTGCTCTGTCTCCTCCTCCAGATCCACATGTTGAACAGCCTTCTTCCTTTGCGCATCAGGTTGCTGGTTGTTGGTGTTGGGAGGGGCACCCAATATTGATCCTGAACTATTGGAATTAGAAGGTTGTCCTCCTCCTCCTTCCTCAATTCCTTTACCATTCAAGGACCTTTGTAGCTGCAAAAACATACCTCTCACTTCATCAAAACCCTTATCCATGGATGATTTCACCTCAGCTATGTTTCCTTTAAGGGTCTGTTCAGTGCGATCCTGCTTCTCCACCAATTCGCGAATCCTTTCTTCACACGTTCGCAAATTGTTTTCCACAGTTTGTAGCCTAGTTTCCACCATGATTGATAGATTTCCCGGGATTGAGAAAGCTCTGATACCAATTTGTTATGAAACAGAGTATGAATTTGACAGAAATGGGTAAGAGAAATTGGATTAAGAAGAAGAATACAGATAGATAGAAATTGAGAGAGAGAGAGAGACTTGGAAGAGAGAGAATTTAGAGAGAGAAAAGGAATAATTGTTGATAATTTCGTAATCCATTAACAACAAACACGTTGAGCTCAAATACACGCCTGCACATGGCCAATTACGCCAAAAATGGCAAACCAGGTAAAACGACGTCGCAATAAGCAACAACCTTATAACAACCCTTGACACCTAACGACAGCGTTTCATACTAATAGAAAATGCACACACCAAACATACGCTAATACCATACTACTAATTATCCGTTATTAACTAACACTTATTTAATAAAACGACGCCGTAATCCAGCTAATTCAAAAACAACGGTCATCCCCAAATATTACGAACCCTAATTCGTAACACCTCCGCTCAGTGCAGCAACTGCCGCCTTCTTCTTCCTAACGTTACAAATCAATTTTATTCTAGCCAAAGTTAAAATCCAAAATTAAAAATTAATCGAAATCGTAAAATGGTAAAGGAAAATTAGGGCATATTAGATCAAAGTACCTTTGAGATCAGGAGAGTAATCAATGATCTAGGGTTTGGAGTATCGAGATCGAAAGAGATCCGTGTCGATTTGTGTCACAGTTAGGCTGTTAAGTTAAAAGTTAAGTTAAAGGGTGTTTGAGTCATTTCTGTTAGTTGAGGGAAGTTATTTCCTTTTTTCTGTCTTTTGTCTTAAAATATAGGGGAGGTCGATGTAAACTTTCGATTGGGTGATAAAGAGTAGATCTGTGAATGAATGAGAAAAGCATCGAGAACATTTTCCCAAATTATTTCTAAATTCTTCCTTTCCGGTATTACTTTTTCTTCTGCTTAATTTCTATGTTTCTTCTTTTTAATTCACAATTGATATCCAATTTGGTACTGTGACATCTGGTTTCAGAGCGGTCGCTCCATTGACTGCAGGAATTTGTGCTAGGATGGCCGACGGTACGCGAGGAACTATCGGTGAACGGTTAACGGAGCAGGAGACAAGGATGAATGAAGTTCAGGTGAATATGTTCAAAATGGAGGAAAATCTCGAAGGACAGATGAAAGCTATGAATGACACCTGGGGTGAGAAATGGAAATCGATGGAGGAAGTGCTGGTAGATCTGAAGAAGTGTATGACAGAGAAAGGGAAGGGGCCTACAACCGGTGAGACAAGCCAAACTCAAAGGGTTAATGAGTCAGCCCCACGCCATGGAGATGCAATCATAGGTAGTCTATCTGGACCTCAATTTAGCCCTATTATTTCAACCCCAATGTCCACAGCCCTGTTTGGAAATAGCTCTGCTACACCAATTTCTTCACCTATATTTGTTCCCACATCTGGATCTAGTAATTCTAATACTAGGCCTCCATTTATGAATAGTTATGTCAGTCCCATGAATACAACTGTGAGTGATTCCTCTTGCTATGTTGTTCCTCCGATTCACCCTTATACTCATTTTCCTCAGTTTCCTCAGTTTCCCTATCCTTATGTATCTGGTATGGGTAATTTGGGCAACCATAAACAACCAAAGTTAAATTTCCCTAAATTTGATGGCCTTGATCCCAGAGATTGGCTCTACAGATGTGATGAGTATTTTGACTTTAATCCCATGGAGGAACTAAAGAAGGTGAGATTTGCTTCCATTCACATGGAAGGAAGAGCTATAAGATGGTTTAGGTCATATAAGGCTGATAAGGGACCTATTACTTGGATGGTGTTCAAGGATGCTCTATGTAAAAGATTTAGTCCTGTGGAACATGATGATCCACAGGATGAGTTCAACAAGCAACAACAGAATGGGACTGTAGATGAATATTATGATAGATTTGAGGAACTCAGATCCCTGATTGTGGAGAAATCCAATGGATTTACAGAAGAGTACTTCATTTCTGGGTTCTTAAGTGGGCTAAAGGATGATATAAAAGGGGTGGTTAAATTGTTGAAGCCAAAAACCTTATCTGATGCCATTTATTTGGCAAGACAGGAGGAAGCCCGGAGTAAGAAACCTGGTAACATACAGAAAACTTCTTTTTCATCCTATTCCCATAAGCCAATTGTCTCTAAAACACATACCCCTAAAACATTTTCCTCAACTAAACTCTCTCCTGTTGAGATTAATGAAAGAAGAAAAAGGGGCTTATGTTTCTACTGTGATGAAGTATTCACACCAGGCCATAAATGCAAGACTAAGCTTTATATGCTAATTGGAGAGGATGACAGTGAAGGGTCAGAACCTTCTACTGATGAGTTAATTGAAACTGATGAAGAGAATGAAGCTGCAGTACAGATTTCCCTTAATGCCTTGGCAGGGAGTGTTTCCCACCATACCATCAAGCTAAGAGGCATGGTCAACAAGAGGGTCATTACCATTTTGATTGATAGTGGCTCAACTCATAATTTCCTTGACTTGGAAACAGCTGCACAACTAGGTTGTATTATAGAACCTAGCACTCCAATGTCTGTAGCTGTGGCAGATGGTAATAAGATCACAAGTAATTCAAAATGTCCTGAATTCCAGTGGAGCATGCAAGGGTATAAGTTCAAGACCAGCATGAGGCTGCTACCGTTAGGGGGGTTGTGATGCTGTCCTGGGGGTTGAATGGCTTGAACAGTTTAGTCCAATTACATTGGACTTCCACAAGATGCAGCTCACTATTACTAAAGGAAAGAAGAAGGTAGTATTAACAGGGACAACAGAAGAAGGGTCTCTCAAGTTAATCACTCCTAGTGCTCTGGGAAAACTACTAAAAAAGACAACTCAAGGGTTGAAGGGATATTTTCTCTACATGAAAGGGGACAGCATTTTAGAAACACAAGAGATCATACCTGAAGGTATCACTGAATTACTTGAGTCCTACCAAGAAGTTTTTGAAGAACCTAAAGGATTGCCTCCAAGAAGAAGGACTGACCACCAAATTCCATTGAAGGAGGGAGCTACACCTGTCTGTCAGAGGCCTTATAGAGTAGCTCATATTCAAAAATCAGAGATTGAGAAGCAAGTAAAAGAAATGTTAGCTTCTGGTATTATTGAGCATAGCAACAGTCCCTTTGCTGCTCCTGTCATCTTAGTTCATAAAAAAGATGGAACATGGAGAATGTGTGTAGATTATAGGAGGCTTAATGAACTAACTGTGAAGGACAAATTTCCTATACCAGTTATAGAATAGCTACTTGATGAACTTCATGGTGCTAGGTGGTTTACTAAACTGGACTTGAGATCAGGATACCATCAAATAAGAGTTGCAGAAGAAGATGTTCCTAAAACAGCCTTTAGGACCCATCATGGACACTTTCAATTTAGGGTTATGCCATTTGGCTTAACCAATGCTCCAGCATCTTTCCAGTCCTTGATGAATGAAGTATTTGAATCTTTCTTAAGAAAATTTGTCCTGGTGTTTTTTGATGATATTCTAGTGTATAGTTCAACTCTTGAAGAACACACGTCCCACTTAGAGGCAGTCTTGCAAGTTATGAAGAAACATCAGTTATATGCCAAGAGATCTAAATGTACATTTGCTCAACCATCCTTGGAGTACTTGGGCCATGTTATATCTGAGCAAGGAGTCTCTGCAGATCCTGGCAAGATTGAGGCAATGAGAAACTGGCCAACACCACAAACTGTTAAACAATTGAGGGGTTTTCTTGGGTTGACCGGCTATTATAGAAGGTTTGTAAAAGGATATGGGGAAATCAGTAAACCTCTGACTAATTTGCTCAAAAAGGGGGCATTTGAATGGTGTGATCAGGCACAAGTGGCTTTTGAGAAATTAAAAGCAGCTATGAGTTCTACTCCTGTGTTAACAATGCCCAATTTTGAATTACCTTTTGAGGTAGAAACTGATGCAAGTGGTACTGGAATAGGGGCTGTACTAATGCAGAAAGGGCAACCTATAGCATATTTGAGTAAAGGATTAAGTGGGAAGAATCAAGGGTATTCTACTTATGAAAAGGAACTGCTAGCTATAATCATGGCTGTGGATAAATGGAGACACTACCTGCAAGGTCATCATTTTGTCATTAAGACTGATCATCAAAGTCTCAAGCACTTCTTAGAACAAAGAGTTACCAACTTGTTGCAACAAAAATGGCTTTCGAAACTAATGGGGTTAGATTATGAGATCATCTACAAGAAAGGAAAGGAGAACTTAGCTGCAGATGCTCTGTCAAGGATTGCTTGCAAGGAAGGGAGTTTATGTGCAATTTCACAGGTTGTACCAGTCTGGTTACAAGAAATTCATGACAGCTATGAAAATGATGCTTTTGCTCAAGAAATGGTGTTACAACTAGCCACTGATAGCCTGGGTGTAGAGGGATGGACCTTGGATAAAGGGTTAATCAAGAATAAGGGGAAGATATATGCAGGCACTAAAGGAGATTTAAGAAATACAATATTCAAGGAGTTGCATTCTAGCAGTATTGGAGGGCACTCAGGGATAGATGTTACTTACAATAAGGTTGCCCAGTTCTTCTATTGGCCAGGAATGAAAACAGATGTCAAGAAATTTGTACAAGAGTGTGACACTTGCCAAAGAATCAAGACCGAGAATGTTCTCTCACCAGGTCTACTGCAGCGTCTTCCTGTCCCCTCTCAGGCCTGGCAAGACATCATCATGGATTTTGTGGAAGGCTTGCCCAAGTCACAAGGTAAGGACATGATTTTGGTAGTGGTTGACAGATTTACCAAAACTGCCCATTTCATTGCTCTTGCTCACCCTTTGTCTGCAGCAGAATTGGCTAGCGTATTCTTGGATCACATTTATAAATTACATGGGTTACCTAATTCCATAGTAAGTGATAGAGATAAACTTTTCACTAGTCACTTTTGGAAGGAATTGATGGGGTTGTTAGGAACTTCACTCAACATGAGCACAGCTTATCATCCCCAATCAGATGGGCAAACTGAGAGGGTTAACAGATGCTTGGAAAATTACCTCAGATCCATGACTATGCACAGGCCTCACCAGTGGGTCAAATGGCTTCCTATGGCAGAATGGTGGTACAACTCATCCTTCCATACCTCTCTCAAAATGTCCCCATTTGAGGCTCTGTATGGTCACCCACCTAGACTTATACAACTACCAGAAGTTGTCAACCCTTCAGTAGGGGCTGTGGATAACATCATAAAGGAAAGGCAAGTTCTAGATCAACTCCTTAAGGAAAATCTCCTGATGGCTCAAAACAGGTACAAGGTTTATGCAGATCAAAAAAGAAGTGAGAGGTCTTTTGCAGTGGGTGATTGGGTATATCTGAAACTGGAGCCATTTAAGCAGACAAGTCTTGCTCTAAGAAAGAATTTGAAACTCTCTGCTAAATACTATGGCCCTTATCAAGTGATAGTAAAGGTTGGTCCTGTAGCATATACCCTAGCTTTACCTGATCATTCTCAGATTCACCCCACCTTTCATGTGTCCCTTTTAAAGAAGAAATTGGGTCAAAATGTTACCCCTTCTACCAGTTTACCAAGGGTGGGAGCTGACGGACAATTTCTGGTGTATCCTCTGGCTGTGTTACAAAGAAGGTTCATTAAGAGAGCTAATTTTGCAGTTGTTCAATGGTTGATTCAATGGACCAACTCCATAGCTGAAGATGCTACCTGGGAAGATGCTGAAGTAATTGTCTCGCAGTTCCCAGATTTCAATCCTTGAGGACAAGGATTTCTTTAAAGGGATGGGCAGTTGTCACAGTTAGGCTGTTAAGTTAAAAGTTAAGTTAAAGGGTGTTTGAGTCATTTCTGTTAGTTGAGGGAAGTTATTTCCTTTTTTCTGTCTTTTGTCTTAAAACATAGGGGAGGTCGATGTAAACTTTCGGTTGGGTGATAAAGAGTAGATCTGTGAATGAGAAAAGCATCGAGAACATTTTTCCCAAATTATTTCTAAATTCTTCCTTTCCAGTATTACTTTTTCTTCTGCTTAATTTCTATGTTTCTTCTTTTTAATTCACAATTGATATCCAATTTGGTACTGTGACAATTTGATCGATTCTTTTACCGTTTTGAAACGGAATCGTGGTGGAGGAGATTATTGTTATGAACTAGGGTTTAATTGGAAGTTACCGTTAGGAGTATGCTTAATTAAGCGATGTGTGCGTCGAAGGGCTTAACGCTGTCGTTTATGGTTTTTTTGTTTTGAAATTGAAAGGGAATCGTGGGTGATGGCTGGCGGGAATGGAGATTAGAGATGGGTGGAGCACGGTTTGGGGGAAGATAGCTCGTAGAGGAAAAAAAAACTTAAAAATACTCCCTCCGTCTAAGTGTCAATTTAGTGTCAATTTAATGTTTTTAGTTTCACTTTTTACAAGAAATTAAAAAAAAAATGTGAATATAAAAAGTAGAGCATAAAGAAAAAGTTGATAGAAAATGTTAATTGAGTTGTTATCGTAAATATGTAGTAAATGGGTCTCATTACTCATTTTAGTAATGAAACAACTAAAAATCTTTGATGCTGCCAAAAACGTTCATATCAGTTCAAATTCGGCGGTTGATTATATCCCAACGATTGAATGGCCCGAAACAAAACAAACACGTAAACTAAGACGGGGCTTCTCTGGCGAAGGCCCTCCGGCGTGGGAGTAAGTATTTGCTTTGTGTAAGAGAAAAATCAATTGACAAGAGTTTAGAGTAGGCCTGTCAATTCTAACTTGTTACCCGTTAACCCGCTTAACCCGACCCATTAATCACCCGACCCGACTCATTAAAATAAACAAGTTTAAATAGGCAACCCGTTGAACCATTTAATTCTCCCGGGTCATAACGGGTAAAACTCATCCACTTGTTTACCCGCTAGGCTAGGTTAGATAAAACTTCTAAATTTCTAAATTCCCAAATCAGAAAATCAGTTTTTCATCGTTCTCTTCTCCTCTCGCCTCCACGCGCCAGACGGCGACGAGCCGTCGGCGAGTGTTTCCATTCCATCGAACGGCAATGACGGTGAAGAAAACTTCCCGTTCTGTAAAAAACTTCATCCCTTTGATTTGGGTTCTGTAAAAAACTTCATCCCCTTGATTATGTCAATTCTCTTCTTTTTCTATGTTAAATTTTCTCTCATTTTTCTGTAAAAAACTTCATCCCCTTGTCTCGATTAATTTTCAAAATCTGTGTGTTTTATTTGATTATGCCAATTCTCTCCTTTTTCTAAGTTAGATAGTAATCTAAGACGGAAGGAAATAGTGAAGGTTCGTCTATTTGTGATGGGAAAAGGACTAGAAATTCTGCACCGAGACCAAGGAAAAAAACATCTGGTGTATGCAAATATTTTGATGAATCAATTGGTAAGGATGGTAAATTTGTGTTAACATGTACAATTTGCAACCATAAATACAAAGGTATTGATGATCCTTCAACATATGGTACAACGAATTTGGGTCGACACCTGAATAAACACAATTTGGAGGCAAAAGAGTCTGAAGAATGTGCTTATGCACCATTAGATCAGGGAGTTTATCGAGAGAAATTGTGTGTTGCGATTGTTAGTCACAATTACCCATTTAGGTTTGTGGAGCATGGGAGAACGAGAGAGTTGCTTAGTTTCTTACATCCCAAAGTGAAAACATATTTCAAGAAACACAGTAAAGAATGACATGCTTAAAATGTATAGGAGCGAGAAAGAAAATATCAAGCGTGAGAAGGGATTAAAAGCAGGGTATGCTTGACTTCAGATATTTGGACATTTCCTGCTAGTGAGGGTTATATGACATTAACAGCCCATTATGTGGATGAAGATTGGATTCTACAGAAGAGAATCTTAAATTTCAGACATGTTCCTCCTCCTCACAGTGGTAGCATCATTGGTGATAATTTGATTAGTTTTTTTGAAGGATTGGGGTATTAATAAGAAAATATTTTCAATTACTCTAGATAATGCTAAATATAATGATGGTGTAGTGAATACATTGAATAGTCATCTTTTGTTGAAGGATGCGCGTATATGTGGGGGCGAATTTACACATGTGCGTTGTGTTGCACATATCCTGAATCTCATTGTTCAAGAAGGGCTTAAAGTTGTTGACATTGCTATTGAAAAAAATCAAGAGTGTGTGAAATATCTTAGATGGGAATCGAGAAAGGTTGCTTTTGTAGAATTGGTTTTTCAATTCTCTCCTAGGGGAGGTAAGAAACTGCATCTAGATGTATCTACAAGATGGAATTTAACTTATCTGATGCTAGAGACCGTGTTACAACATCGTCAGGCATTTTCTCAATTGCCATGGGTTGATCCCAACTTTAAGACTTGTCCAACAGAATTAGAATGGTCAAAAGCTGAAAAAACTGCAGAGTTTTTAAAGCCGTTTTATGAAACTACAACTTTATTTTCTGGTTGCAAATATCCAACTTCAAACCTCTATTTCTTGAACATGTGGATGATTCAAATGGTCATCAAAGAGCAGATGAAAAATGATAATCTTTTATTGAGTGAGATAGCAACAAACATGATGAGAAAATTTGAAAACTATTGGGAGAAGATAGTGTTGTGTTGTCGTTGGCTATTATTCTTGATCCTCGTTACAAGCTTAGGATGGTATATTATTGTTATTCAAAGCTTGGCTATAGGGGAGATGAAGTTCAAGAATTGGTGTCAAATGTTCGAGGCAATTTGTATCGCCTCTTTGAACAGTACAAGCATGTCTCGCCTCATTCCCCACATTTTCAATCGACGAGTAGAAGTGCTATTAATATTGGTAAAGAAAGGGATTTATTATATATAAGTTTATATTTTTATTTCTTTAAGATTGTGGATGGAGTTTTTAACTTTTTATACATAATGTATGTCTAATCTTAGTAATGCTTTAATTTAATTTTTGTAGGATTTTGATTTTTACCAAAGCCAACGCCATGAACCAAATATAAACAAGTATTAGTTAGATTTGTATTTGGAAGAGAAACCCCTTGATAGATGGTTGCATGAAAAATTAGATGTTTTGACTTATTGGAAAGGAAATTCTCTTAGATATCCAAAGTTGTCCATGATGGCACGTGATATTTTAAGTGTACCTATAACTTCTGTAGCATCTGAATCTGCATTTTGCATTGGAAATCTTTGGGAAGTATCGGAATTCATTATTGCCATCAAATGTCGAGGCATTGTTGTGCACACAAGATTGGCTAAATGGTATTATTTGTGGTGAATTAATTTGTTGGCTACTGTTATTCTTTTATATTTCAGATTAGATGACTCTTTATTGGTGAATATTGTATACTCACGATGTATGGTGATTACAAATTTGGCAGTAGAAAAGTATGACTCAGATGGAGATGATGACGAGTCCCTCGTTGTGGATTTGGAAACTCAAGCGTGGCAATAACACTCGAGAATCTACTCAGGTTAACTTGTCTGTCTTTTTTTTTCTTTCCTTGAAACAAATTGAAAGCTTGAACTCAAGTTTTCCTTCTTGCTGGTCCCTTTTTTTCATTCCTTGAAGCACCTACTGATGTTGTAAATGGGCCATTAGAAAGCTTTGCTATATAACCATGGCACTATATATAGTAAATGAATCATTACTGCTATGCTTTTTTTTCTGTTTCTTTTTTTTTTTTCTCAAATATATAGTAAATGAATCATTATTGCTATGCTTTTCATTCTTTGCAAATTTTCGTCTCAGTTTATAATCAGCACGACAACACTTTATTTGTAACCATGACACCCTTTCCTTTCTCTTCTTCTCTAGCTCATGTATTTTAGCAAATTTCCGTCTCAGTTTATAATTCAATTTCTTGTTGTGGTTGTCAGGTCGTTGCTCCTGTGAAGCATGCAAATAATGAAGATTTCTAAGAATCTTGTGGTTACTGCGAAAGCAAAGCTGAAAATGAATTGATCAATAGTGAGGGATGATGAGATTGTGATTTTTTTGATTGATTGAACTTAAAAGAAGTGAACTAGGTTATGCTGTGATTTTTTTAATTGAGCAATAGTTGATATTGCTGATGTTTTTGTGAACCAAAAACATTGAATTGTTTAGTTGATATTGGTGAAAGATGGCAAGGGTATAAGTTATTTTTTTATTAAAGCTTCGGCTAGTGGTTACATATTACATTGTTTTTTTTTCACAGCGTGTGTATGTGGTGGTTTGGGGGGAGGGGTTGGGTGGGAAAAAATGGGTTTACCCGTACCCGACCCGAGTTTGACCCGACCCGTAATACCCGAAATGTAAATGGGTTGTGACAAGTCGAACCCGTCGTTACTCGCCAACTCGTCATTACCCGACTCAACCCACTTATTTGACAGGCATAGTTTAGAGTCAAAAAATAACCTACCAAAATATGTGAATTATGGCTTGTATTTATAGGTATAGCAATGTATAATCCATGCTGAATTGGACTGCTAAGAGAAAAGATATAAATCCTTAGAGGATTATACTTGTTGAGCCCTTGTTTGAATAGGAGTTTATGTGAGATAAGGTTATAATCCTAGAGGGATTATAACTGTTCAATGTCCCAATTTGAATAGGATTACCTAAACTGCCTTTGAACGTGAGCCGAGCTAGACTCTCCTCGTCATACGGGGCCACGTCGGCCTACGATGAGCCGGGGAAGAGATGGGGAGGCCCAATTCCTGTTGAGTTGATTAGCTAAGGAGGCCTCCTCGACGTCAAGGGAGCTCAGCACGACCCGGCCTTAGAGGGAGGTCTCCATCGGCATTGAGTTGGGCCTTAGACATTTCGCTTGCTAAGTCTAAGTCGACCTAGGGGAATGATGATGTGTCTTGGTACAAGGAAGCCCATTTCCTTCCTCGTATATGAGACTTGATGGATTATGTTTAGGGCCCAATCCATTTGGGCCTTGCCTGGACTAGCCCAAGTTCATATCTCGGTTTATACTGTTCAGTGGCCCCCGACTTTCTAGCTCGGCTAAGCCGAGGAGGAAGTGCAATGATGGGGGCATGGACGCCTGACACGTCTTGGGAACCCACTATTGCATTTAATGCTTGGGGCAAGGACGGTGTATGACCCATTGCGACCCATTTCAATTCCGGATCTAACCCATTTTTGTGGGTAGAAAATAAAAAACCCTTAACAATTTCAGTCTTTTATCACCCATAAACCTTGAGAGAGAAACAGCAAGTTTGAGAGGGAAAATTCGTGTTCTTGACTTCTTGTGTCCAGATTCGCACTTTGTTTCTTGATTTCGTTCGTAAATCCTTCATCAATCATCCAAAAAAAGGTATAATTTCTTCCCCTTACTTATTTATGCATTTTAATTTGAAGTTTTCTGGGGTTTGGTTGTTCGACTTTTTAAGAAACCACCATTGATGAGCTTTTGAAGCTTTTCTGAGTTTCTGAGTTTCTTGGTATTGATCCCCTTTTTGAACCTTCCTACCCCTTCATCCCTTTCTAGAAATGGCCCGTTCTTGGAAACATACCCCCCGTGTTATCCATGGCTACCACAAGGGCAATCTTAGGGTTTATCGAAGGGACAATGGGTCATGGCTGTTGGTGCCATTGCTAGAAATTGGTGAGATGTTGATGAGGTACGGATGCCCAAGAGAAGACCTCCGTTATCCAAGAAAGTATATGATAGATCGAATTGAGGCTGGATCTCCAAACATCGTTGTATTCCATGGATGGGCCGAGATGATTGACCACAACAATCTATTTTACCTGACGTCGGACCATCTTGACTGTCCTCCCTTGCTGCACGGGTAAGGCTCCCTCCTCGGCCTTAGTACATACGATGAGGAGGGGTAATCTTCCTCTTCCCCTTCCAACCAATGCCTTGGAAGATTTTGCTGATACTTGTTCCCTTGACTTTATGCAGATAAGACGGAAAGAGGAAGTGAGCCAGTACTAGTGGTCCCTCGACCTCGGCCAACATTATTGATGCGTTTGTTGAGGGGGAGCAAGTTGAGGGCTGAATGTACGCTCGCCGAAAATTTAATATTTCGAACATGGGAGTCGCCACGCCGTTTTAAAGGAAACATTGAAAACCTTTTTGAAAAGAGAAAATGGGTTCGGGGATCAGGTTACGTGTTGGGAAGAACCGAGAGTTCACCCAACACGCCTCGTTTGTAAACGAGTCTTTCTATGTTCAACATTCAAAAACATTCAAACGTGTGTGCGAATTGTGTGTGACAAAATATGTAATGAAATGCACTTTAATGCTTTGTTTTATTGCTCAAAAAGAGGAAATTACATCTCGTGAGCCATTTACTCTGGAAGGCCACATCCCAGATTACAAACTATGAACAGATTACAATGAAGATACCAGATTACAACTGAAAATGGAACATCTGCAGATTGGCCGGTTGTGTCTCACTACACAGGACATGGCTTGGCCAGTTCTGTCGCGTGACACAACGTGCCTTCTGCAGAAGCTCTCACAATAGATCGAATTACAGAAGAAACTTTGAAATTGGTAGATCAAATAGCATCAACACAGGTCACATAGATCACGAAATATGAGATTAACACTCAGATGAGTGTGGATATGAATGATCTACACCCAATTTGAGATTTAATCAACAAACGTCATAGCTTATACCATGCAAATGATTTGAAATTAAGCAATTAATATGGAACAACGGATGAATCACAGAAGATGAGATTTAAACAGAGAGATTGCGGTTTAGGATTGAACCATTACATCAAACTGAATTGAATTAACGGCTTGTGCAAGAGAGAGAAGGGAGAGTTACCCTTGTAGTCCACACTCTCTATACCATGTCGGTATAGGGAGCCTTCAGATCAGCTCTAACAGCTGGATTCGAGCTCAGGAGGGCGCTACGACCTGGGGCTGCAAGTGTATGTGTGAGTGTGTGTGGGGTTAGTGTGGTAGAGAGTGAATTGGGTGAGAGAGATGGGATTAGTAAGGATTGTGTGACGCTAAGGGTCGAAAAAGGGATCTAGATATGAGAGGGGGAGGGTCCAATTTATAGGTTGCTGATGAGGGCAACTTCTGTCGCACGGCATTCTGCTTCTATTTTCCGTGGCTCGTTGTGTCGCGTGACACAACATGCCATTAACCGTTTCTTGCGCCAACTTGCCGTTCTGGAACCTTTCAAGGTAATTCCTCTTAGGTCCAAAATGGTTTAATTTCCTGTAGGTCCTTTTGCATGGAAAAATACTTAAAAGTACTTCCTTCGCAAGAAACTTATAAAAAGTTTTCGAAAGTCTCGAAATGGACCAGAAATTTACCAAAATGCCCCCTAATGCAATTTTATCATATTAAAATGCACCTATAAAGGGTCGCGAATTGGATTGGCGTACTCACAGAGCCCCTTGGCAACGTCACTTATGGAAGAAGTGAGGTTGTCGATAAGAAGGAATCAATCCCAATGAGCGGCTGGGGATAGGGCAGATGGAGGAAAATGATTGAGGTGATCGGATAGTTGGACCTTTGGAGAAAGGATTCCTAAGTATCCCGGGTGGGAATCAAGCCAGATCGTAGTTCGCAAGAGTGACTATTGGGTGAAAGAAGCCAGGGCAAAAGGGTAGAGATATGTTTTTATACCTTTGCTGTGCTTACCTGTAGCTGCCGGAGGGACTGAGGCTATGGCTGATGATGATGATTTTCCATCCGACACAGGCATTTGATGATGAACCTCCATCCAACACGGGAATTGATGATTAATCTCCGTCCAACACGGGAAATTGATGATGATCTTCCACCCAACACGAGAATCTGATGATAAGCATTCGTCCAACACGGGAATCTGATGATAGGCCTCCGTCCAACACGGGAATTGATGATAAGCATCCGTCCAACACGAGAATCTGATGATAAGCCTCCATCCAACACGAGAATCTGATGATAAGCCTTCGTCCAACATGAGAATCTGATGATAAGCATCCGTCCAACACGGGAATCTGATGATAAGCATCCGTCCAACACGGCAATCTGATGATAGGCCTCCATCAACACGAGAATTGATGATAAGCATCCGTCCAACACGGGAATTGATAATAAGCATCCGTCCAACACGGGAATCTGATGATAAGCATCCGTCCAACACGGGAATATGATGATAGGCCTCCGTCCAACACGGGAATTGATGATATGCATCCGTCCAACACGGGAATCTGATGATAAGTATCCGTCCAACACGGGAATATGATGATAGGCCTCCGTCCAACACAGGAATTGATGATGAACCTCCGTCCAACACGGGAATTGATGATTAATCTCCGTCCAACATGGGAATCTGATGATGAGTCTCCGTCCAACACGGGAATCTGATGATAAGCCTTCGTCCAACACGGGAATCTGATGATAAGCATCCATCCAACACGGGAATCTGATGATAGGCCTCCTTCCAACACGAGAATTGATGATAAGCATCCGTCCAACACGAGAATCTGATGATAAGCATCCGTCCAACACGGGAAATTGATAATGACTCTCCGTCCAACATGGGATACTGATGATTGTCATACCAGAAGGACTCTATTGATGATTCAGCCTAGCAGAATTGGCTTTTGACGATGATTTGTCGAAGCTGATGAGCACTATTGCTTGGAGATTGAGGCAGGCTCTCTTTTAGATGATGTTGATGAATCCGAAGATGATGAGACTGATGAAGATGATGAGGGAAAAACATGTCACCTGCAGGATTTGAAATCCTTGTCCAGATTGTGATTTGAGGAGCAATCCCCATGATCAGATTATGACCACTTGATTATTGTACCCTGTGGGGGGAAACACAACACTCTAGGCAATTTGCATTTATTTGAACACAATTATTGTTAAATTTATGCATTATTAGCTTTTATTGCACGAGTCCACCTTGGCTGGGAATGAAAATGGAGTGAGGATTTTGTATAGCTTGACGAGCAGATATGTATGTGTAGCAATTCTGGATTGTGTATGGGATGAATGTGTTTATGTATGATGGGGTGAACCCTCTCCCATGAGGTGGGGAAATGTATGAGTAATGGTTGAGGATTGTATGAGTGATGGATGATATGGTGCAGCCTAGGCAAGTCGGGGATGCTCCCGGGAGTACATATTGCAGCAGGTCCGTTGCTGGTAAGGACAAAGTGTATCGCGCGCCTGAGATGGCAAGTAGCAGAGAAAGTGCAGAGAATGTCCTAGCTTTGAAGAGATGACTAGGCGAAGCCCCAGTTGATAATAAAAAGCAAACCCGGAGGGAATTTGGTAAGGGGAGCCTGAGAGATATCTTAACCAAAGCCCCAGCTTGAGGAAATTTAATGCAGCCCTATTGCAAACAGAGTCATCATGTGGCCGAGGCATCCATCATTTCAGACATTAGTCAATCAGTCAGTGGACAAGACTCGGAAATGTATACGTGCAGGGGCACATCTTTCAAAAAGTGGGAATGAATCCCGATTTTGTGTAACAAACTCGCTTTGGGTTTGACTCTTTTGAGAGAGTATAAGCATCACAAGGTGTGGAAGAGTATATGGAGGCCCCTGCTGACAGAAAGACGATGTTTGGCTCTATCTTCCTATGATGTAGAAAGAGAAGACTTGTCGAGACATTTGAAAACTTGTCTTATTCATGATGATCACAAAGCTGCTTAAAACCCTTTATTGATGTTCGGGTTATTCAACCACCAAAGCTGATATGAACAAATATTTCGATTAATCACGAGGGGAAAACCAAATGAAATCAAGAATCAAACTTGGTGAGATGGAAAGAGGATTTGTGTATAGGGACGGCCCTTGAGGAGACCGGATTTTCTGAGATTTGTTTGTGATTTCGACCGGACCAATTATGGTTGCTTATGTTCCCCTCCTGGCGAGGAGCTCAGGTTGCCGTAGTTCGGGCTTATCGCGATTAAAAGGAATGCAAAAATTCGAGATTCTGAGGACCTTTGAGGATTTTTTCTAAGAATTGGAGAATTGAAAAACATGTTCCCCTGGAGTGTCAATGAAAGACACGGATGTGAAGCCCCAATGAGGCATTCACGGGAAGTGTTTGTGGAGGAGAAATGAAATATGCTCACGTGAAGAGTCGAATGAATTGGATTGAATTTGCACAATCTCTGATTGATGATCTTGAACTGAGATGGATTAGGTTCCAAATTTAAGCAAGCAATGAAGCATTAATTTGACTTAGATCTCGATGAAATTAGAATGAAACTGCTGTCCAGTAGGAACTGTAGCTGGGTTTCAGGGTTTCGACCGGCCATCGGGTGATTTGGAAAGTTGATTGCATCATGACCTCTTAAGATGAGAGGTCGGCTAGGCTTTTTTACTGACTGAACCTCTAAAGATGAGAGGTTGGCTTTCAAGGATGTGCTTGGGATTTCTATGGCTAGGATATTGATTGCCTCTAAGAATGAGAGGTCAAATTTTGACTTTGACCAAAGGCAAGGGTAGTGGTAATGGGAATATCCTTTGAAAATGAGAGGACGGCTCAGGATTGGTTTGTGGGTGTAGGTGAGAGGAAGTCCAAGCTATTGAGAACTTTTGTGAACTTGTGAGGATTTGGGCTCCTTTTTTAACATTGGAGAGCTTCTTGAGAAGTCGGGGATTTTTGCTGAATGGTGAGGATTTAAAATCTTTCTTTTGATAATTGGAAAGGCCTTTTGAGGAGTTGAGGATTATCTTTATCCTTCCTTCATGGCTTGAGTATTTTTATGCATCGCCGACTCTCGAAGCTAACTTCTTGGCATTGCTTGGAATTCTCTTAGCGTGGAGCAAAGATGATGGCTAAACGGAGTTTCAAAACTCGCCAATCTTGAAATGAAAGGGTATTTTTTAGTGAGGGTGAGGTAATGGCTTCCCTAGGGTGAAAGGCTTCAACCGCAATCCTTACCGGATGACCTAAACGAAATTAAGGCTTCATTGCTTGCTTAAGCTTGATTGAGGAAGATTCATGCAAATTCATTGATCAACGAAATTCTGAGCATAATGAAAGGGATGTGAGCATATGAGATGCGAGATGGGGAATTGATAAGCCCTAATTTGAGAAGGATATCGATTGATTTTCTCACTCCGATCAATTTAAATATTAATCATTTCAATGCATTAGTGATTGAGTAGCACAAGTGATCATTTAGAATAAAACCATTTCAATTAAATGTGATGTGGGGTGCAAGTGATGTCTCGAGTCTAGCAGGAAAAGAAACAAAGATTTTTTTTATTACTGCAAAGCAAAAACTAGCCTGTAATGGACTTAACAGACTCAAAGTACCATTCCTTAAAGACATGACAGACAATCTAGATCCTACGACGACTGATTGACTGACTTCTTCGGAAGGGATGCCCTTAAAATCATGGAAGAGGATTGGTGACAACACTAGGGCGAACCTTCTCAACCTTGCCCTCATCGACAAGCTTTTGGATGAGGACCTTCAGAGGGGTGCAATCATTGGTGTCGTGGCCGGGATGCTGATGGTATCGGTAGTACTTGCTTGCATCCAGATTGGGATTGGGTTTGACAGGGTTGTAATTCTCGAGGGGCTTGATCATCCCAGTCTTAACCAAGCCAATAAACGCTTCCTCAGTAGTCATGCCAAGATCATCATACTTCATCTTTTGACGGAATCTCCCGCTGCTTTGACCAGTGCTTCTTCTCTGAAGGTTGTTGATACTATTGTCTCTTGGGACCAGGGAAATGGGATTGACCATCTTGGAAAGTTAACCACTAACATTGCCGGCCTTGGCATCCGGGGTAATATTGAAGAGTCGATTCTCGCTACGAGCTCCCATGCCTACCATCTCCCTTAAATCGGGGTACCAACCATTTCCAATAGCTTCGCGAAGAACCGGCTTCACACATGATAGGAAGATGTCCTTTTGATCCTAAAAAGGGATTGGCTCAGAAAGCTCATTCAGCTTAGCGTTCCATCTCTTGTAGAACTCGGTGATTGATTCATCCTGTTTCTGAATTGTACCGACCAAGTCGTCTCTGGTTGTGCGCCATTCAAGGTTCCCACGGTACTTTTCAAGAAAGGCCTCAGTCATCTGATTCCAAGTAGATCGAGCTTCTGGCTTTAGGGTTAGAAACCATGTCAAGGCAGGTCCCTTGAGCGTGAGATGAAAGTGCTGAGCCATAAACTCGGGAGTACAACCCATTGCTCCCATAGTCATCACATATGTGTCCACATGGGTTTTTGGACATGCTGAGCCATCAAATTGCATTTTAGGCATCTTGAACGTATGAGGAAGAGGCTTTACTTGCTCTGGATCAACAACTTTGAGTCCACTTGATCCTACAGTCAACTTGTCGATTTGCTGCTGCATTTGTTTCAATAGCGTAGCCACTTCTGGGGTCATCCCCAGAAGCTGAGGAATAGAGGGATCAGCAGTTGAAGAAGGCTCAGAACTGGCCAATTGGAGGAAAGATGGCTGAGTTGACCCAAATGCTGGTGGTAGACTGAAAGATGCTGGAGTTGACAAATAATTAAACTGACTGGTTGGAGAATTCTGATTCTGCAGAAAAGCACTAGCAGGCATGTAAGGAGCTGACCCCGGATGTTGCATAGATGATGAACCAAATCCAAAAGCTGAACCCATTAAAGGCTGAGACATATATCCCTGAGATTGAGGCTGGTTAGCAGGAAACTGCTACAATCCATCTTGGATGAACTGATTCCCTGAGCAAGGGTGCTGACTCTGATACTGGGAATTACCCTGGAAGTGAGGACCATGAAACTGACCCTGCTGATATTGAGAACCTGGAAGTAACAAGCCTTGACTGTTCGGAAGTTGGGACCCAAATTGGCATAGAGGCACAGAAGCATTGGGGGTGGGTGAGGAGGTCAAATCATGGAAGATCGGTTGTGGTCCACCAAAACCAACTTGAGAGTTCACCGGCAGCCCCTGATTCTGAGCATAATTGAACTGTGCACCCTGAGGCTGAGACATTGGGGAAGGAGTGTTGCCTTGTGCATCCACATTCATCCCATACATTTGAGAAACGGGAAGAGATGTAGCACCATAGGTAGGATGAAAAGGGAGAGAAACATTCCCAGCTCCTAGATCAGTGTCATTAGCCTCGGTAATCTCTTCATAAGACCCATCTGCACGACAAATCACAGCAATACCCTGGACACGCATTGCTTCTATAAACGTAGAATGTGCTACCTCTTCTCTAGCTTTAGCGGCTTGAACGAGTAACTGAGCCTCATGCTCTCTAACTAGAGCAGCTTCCATATTAGCCCTCATCTCTTCCATAGACATATCCTGCATGCCTTGTTGACCCATGGTAGACGAACCCCCAGGTTGAGTGGTCATACCCTTCTCTGCACTAGACATCTCTGAAACTGAATCGGATGCGAGCTCTGCTGAAACTGCAACTGCCTCAAAGACGCGGAATAAACGAGCACCGGGAATCGAAGCGCGCACCCAACTTGCTGTAACTGCAGAGGTGGATAGGAGTCGATAAGGTGGTAGAGGAAAGGACCTTGAGATGGTATGGGAGAGGGAAGAACAGGAAAGGAGATGGACTTGTGCAACATCTTATTTATGTTCAAATAAAAATCAGTGGCTTTTAAGTCCTAGGGACTGTTGGAAAAGGCTAACCCTTTATTCACGCAAACTAGACCTCAGGGGGAACCTAGGGACACACCATCCAAAAATATACCAAATGTATTGATTAAAAATTAATAATAGGCAATGATACCTAAATAAAATCGAAGCATTTATGGGACGGACGAGCAATCCCAATTTCTGGGGAAATTTGGGCAGCATGACGGGTATTCCTGAAGGAATTCAAGAAAAAATCTGGCATGACCTCTCGTCGGTGCACGTTGACAAGGTGACATGATCTCTCATTAGAACATGTCGTGAAAGCGACATGTCCCTACGTGAAACCATGTTGCAATGGCAACATGCCCACACGTGCTAGGTTTTGGAATAGGTATGAAATCCTATGACTAATTTTGAAGCAATTCATTTTAGTATATTTTTTAAAATGTTGTGTCAAAAGCCAACCGTTGGGTAAGCTGAAAATGTGTGGTTCTACCTATGATGCGCTAGGGGAAAAGGTTTGACATTAGGCGCTCAAGCATAGGCGACATACATCACCGTCCGCGATGCCGTCAATCGCACTCAAGGGTTCTAGATCTATGTGAAGTAGTGTATGCGGATGACTATGTTCCTTTATTTATGAAAATGATTTTTTATTATTTTTTTATTTATTATTTTTTTTAGTTTTATTTGAAAAGGGGGGATAAAGGAAAATCAACACACACACCCCACAGAGATACAATAGTCAAATGATCAATAATTTGATCATGGGAATTACCCACAATCACAACCTGCACCAAAATTCAACACCTGCAAAGTGGCCACTTCTGTCGCGCTACACAGGACTGAGATGGTAAGTTCTGTCACGTGACAGAAGGAGCCATTTCCAGAATCTGAACAAAAGAAATAGAACCAAGCCCCAGCCTCCAAGCCCAATGCAATAGCTCAACAATCAAGCCCCAGCACAACAAAAAGGAAGCAAGGAAAGGGGAGGGAAGCCACAAAGCATTAATATGCACATATCACATAGCATCACACACAATGCACACACAAATGAATGAGAAGGACGTTCAGCATGAATGAAAGTTTGACCCACTTTTGAAAACAGGTTTCAAGTCCCCAGTGGAGTCGCCACTGAATGTACGCTCGCCGAAAATTTAATATTTTGAAAATGGGAGTCGCCATGCCGTTTTAAAGGAAACATTGAAAACCTTTTTGAAAAGAGAAAATGGGTTCGGGGGTCAGGTTACGTGTTGGGAAGAACCGAGAGTTCACCCAACACGCCTCGTTCGTAAATGAGTCTTTCTATGTTCAACATTCAAAAACATTCAAACGTGTGTGCAAATTGTGTGTGACAAAATATGTAATGAAATGCATTTTAATGCTTTGTTTTATTGCTCAAAAAGAGGAAATTATATCTCGTGAACCATTTACTCTGGAAGGCCACATCCCAGATTACAAACTATGAACAGATTACAATGAAGCTACCAGATTACAATTGAAAATGGAACAGCTGCAGATTGGCCAGTTGTGTCGTACTACACAGGACATGGCTTGGCCAGTTCTGTCGCGTGACACAACGTGCCTTCTGCAGAAGCTCTCATAATAGATCGAATTACAGAAGAAACTTTGAAATTGGTAGATCAAATAGCATCAACACAGGTCACATAGATCACGGAATATGAGATTAACACTCAGATGAGTGTGGATATGAATGATCTACACCCAATTTGAGATTTAATCAACAAACGTCATAGCTTATACCATGCAAATGATTTGAAATTAAACAATTAATATGGAACAACGGATGAATCACAGAAGATGAGATTTAAACAGAGAGATTGTGGTTTAGGATTGAACCATTACATCAAACTGAATTGAATTAATGGCTTGTGCAAGAGAGAGAAGGGAGAGTTACCCTTGTAGTCCACACTCTCTATACCACGTCGGTATAGGGAGCCTTCAGATCAGCTCCAACAGCTGGATCAGGAGGGCGCTACGACCTGGGCCTACAAGTGTATGTGTGAGTGTGTGTGGGGTTAGTGTGGTAGAGAGTGAATTGGGTGAGAGAGATGGGATTGGTGAGGATTGGTATGTGTTTTGTGTGTATTTGAGGAGAGAGAGAGGGTTTCTGGCAAAATTTGGGCAGAGTGACGCTAAGGGTCGAAAAAGGGATCTAGATATGAGAGGGGGAGGGTCCAATTTATAGGCTGCTGATGAGGGCAACTTCTGTCGCACGGCGTTCTGCTTCTGTTTTCCGTGGCTCGTTGTGTCGCGTGACACACACTACCAGAAAAACAAGTTTTAGCGACGGAAATTTCCGTCGCTAAATCCAAATTTCCGTCGCAAAATTAAACACCGACGGAAAAATTTCGTCGGTGGTCCGTCGCTATTGTCCCGCCGCTGGTCTCCGACGGCTCAAATTCCGCAGGTATATTTTGATTTTACCGACGAAATTAATTCCGTCGGTGGTTTACTGACATCAGCGACGGAAATTTTCGCCGTTAAATCAATTTAATTTAATTAAATATTCATTTCAGCGACGGAAATTTCCGTCGCTGTAATAAAAATTAATTAAATTAAATTAATTTCAGCGGCGGAAATTTCCGTCGCTGGAATAAAAATTAATTAAAATAAATTAATTTCAGCGACGGAAATTTCCGTCGCTGATATTAATTAATTTTAATTAATTTTTATTATAGCAACGAAAATTTCCGCCGCTGAAATCAAAAATTAAATTAAAATTAATTGATATAGCGACGGAAATTTCCGCCGCTGAAAACAAAAATTAAATTAAAATTAATTGATATAGCGGCGAAAATTTCCGTCGCTAGAATAAAAATTAATTAAAATAAATTAATTTCAGCGACGAAAATTTTCGTCGCTGATACTGAAATAAATTAAAAAAAATAATTTAAAATATCAATTAACCAAATTTTTTTGTACCTGATATAACAATTCAATTTATAAAACTAAAACTATAAAAACTAAAAATCAAATATCAGCGTACCAAACTAAACTAAATATCACCGTACCAAATCGGGAGGGGAGAGGGGGGGGGGAAGGGGGGAAGGGGGGAAGGGGGAGAGGGGGGCGGGGCTCCCGCGGATACCAAATATGACAAATGTTATTACAAACAAGTCTAAAATAGTACTTAAACTCGGGAGGGGGGATCGAGGGAGGGAGGAGGGGGCCGGGGCTCCCGTGGGTACCAAATATCACAAA
The DNA here is from genome assembly GCA_022495995.1 of Adenophora triphylla var. japonica. Lineage (NCBI taxonomy): Eukaryota > Viridiplantae > Streptophyta > Magnoliopsida > Asterales > Campanulaceae > Adenophora > Adenophora triphylla. Next base: position 149,908 of record JAFEMH010003985.1, read on the forward strand.
TGTTATTACAAACAAGTCTAAAATAGTACGTAATCAACTCGGGGGGAATTAGGGGGGAGACTAAAAATTACCCTGGTCCTGGTCCATACGAGCCATCAACATCGCCAATTTTCTTTCAGTCTCTGCATGACGCCGATCATTCCCCTCCTGCATCTACGCCTGAGCCGCCAAAGCCTCCACAAGCTTTGCCTGCTCGCGTCTCTCCTCAGCCAACTCAGCCTGCAGAGTGTCGACCCTCGGATCATGATACGTGGGCGGGACAACATTTGGCCGACGGCCGGTCGACGTCGACGGGCATTGCCGCCCGTAATCCCCCATCCCTAACACTCGGTCTCCTCTCTTTGGATGTCCCTCAGAGGTGACCGAGCGCCAAACATCAGGCACGAAGGGAACGGGCTGGCCGGGAGGCGTTCCTTCGGGAAGAACGGCGGCTTGATATGCACTCTGTCAAAATAAAACAAACAATTATAATCATATACACAATGTAAGGGGCATAAATAAATTTACATATTCAAAATCAAGTCATTTAATGATAGTTTACTTACAAAGGCATTAGCAGAGCGATCGTCAACCCATTGCGGAGGTTGATCGGGCGCTGTAGGAGTCCGAAGATGGGTGCTAGCGTAAACATCCAAAAAACTGACATTCGGACCATGATCCCTTTCCTATAAATAAAATAAGCGAGATTATTACTTTGAAATTGTATAAATGCAACATTTAAACTGATTTAAAAGCATGCATACACTACATTTACACTAAAACCATGGATTTCATAGCATCAACATGGCTCCCAGCTAACATACGTACATAAACCTATTTAAAAGCATGCATACACTACTACATTTAAACTAACATACATACCATGCGGTAGTGATGCTCGCCGACCGTGATCGTCCCCATGGTATGCTTCGTCGCCGACCCCGAGGAGCCTGCTCTATTTGCCTTAGCCTGTTCGGCCATAGCCTTCGCCGCATCCGACCCCCAATATTCGCAAAATTGAAGAAACACCTCCTCGGTCATCCAAGAAGGTGTCAAGGGCTGTTGTTTCGCCTCGAGCCGCTTAGTATAAAATTGTTTCTTCGTGTTACCTATAAAAATATGAATATCTCGTAAACATATAATGATGACATTATAAAATTAAAAGAGTATAATCATTGTTAATTAAACTAATTAAGGATAGATAAATATGTTACCAATATGATCCTTAAATAGCTTGTGAGCCTGTTTATCGAAAACAAATCTAGCCGTCGCCTCGTCGATTTCCGGCGCCCAACAATATTTTCCCTACAACATATAATGATAACATTACAAAACTAAAAGAGTATAATCATTATTAATTATAACATTTTAATAACAAACTAACATTTAAGTTTTAAATAAAAACCATTAACACATTACCTTAAACTCCTCCCACGCATCCTCCTTCTCGCCCCTGGCAATGATTTTCTTAGGCCAAAACTCTGTCATGAGCCGAGACCGCCAATACTGCCCGATCTTAGTCCCTGGGGTAGGGTATCCACCTACAAACCTGCCAAGTATATTTATACAATAACATTTTAACTTAAATAATGAATTATATATAAAACAAAAAGGAACCAACTTATATCAAATTAATGAAGAGTTACTTACTGGTCATAAAGTGACGATATCCGGACAAATATCCTCCCCTCAGAATCGACAGCAGTATGAGTATCGGCCCCAGAGGTGGAGCTAGTACTACTGCGTGTAGGGTCGACATCGGCATCATCAGTACTGGATCGGGACGGTTGCGTCCCAGTAATAGATGTGTAGATGGGCCGTGTCTTCCTACCCTTTCTACTAGAACTCATATATGTATTACAGTAAAAATATTAAAATATACAACTTTAACAATAGGAAACAATATATTCACAATACATATAAAACTTTAAAGTTCTAATAATCTAAAGCATTCACAATACATATAAAACTTTAAACTATTAATAATAATATAAAGCATTCACAATACATATAAAACTTTAAAGTTCTAATAATCTAAAGCATTCACAATATATATAAAACTTTAAACTATTAATAATAATCTAAAGCATTCACAATACATATAAAACTTTAAAGTTCTAATAATCTAAAGCATTCACAATACATATAAAACTTTAAACTATTAATAATCTAAAGCATTCACAATACATATAAAACTTTAAAGTTCTAATAATCTAAAGCATTCACAATACATATAAAACTTTAAACTATTATTAATCTTCGTCCCCATCATCATCACTGGACTCTGAATTACTACAAAACTCGAGTTCTTCATCTTCGTCTTCGGACTCTGATGAATCAAACTCTGGTTCCTCTTCCTCTTCCTATTCCTCTTCCTCTTCCTCTGATTCATCAATATCAATGTGCGCGAGATGACCTGAACGAGGCCGAGGAGGTGGCAAATTCACTTGTAAGAAATCCTCCTCGGGTTCATCAACATTTTGAGGAATATGAGTGACATCATCTAATGGATGATTAGCTGATGAAATGTTAGGTGACACTGGCATTTCACCCTCTTGATAGGGTGTTTCTAATGACGACTCTTTAGTTGTCGATGAGGGTAGGTTGTAAATCATGCTCCTAGCCTTGGTCATCCAGACAGCCCACCATCCGTCGGGTCGCGGATGAGGGTAGGGAGTCATGTATACCTGTTGTGCTTGAGATGCTAAGATGAAGACGTCGTCGCCATTATGTCTGGACGAGTCCTTTACATCGACGAGGTCAAATATGGCGTGCTTCTTAACACCTCGCACAGCATCTCGCCAATCACAATTGAATAAGACAACACTGTTTCTACCCAAATACTCCACCTCAACTACTTCTTTCAGGACGCCATAATAATCAAAGTTTCCTTTAAGTTTCACACCGCTATTCCACGTTAATTTAGAGCCCCCGTAAGCTTTGGTATGAAACACATAGCCATTCACGAAATAAATGTTATATAAATGAACGTTCAAGTATGGAGTTGATGCTAAATGTCTTAACCTCGCAGCTTTGGCATCACCCGGATGTTCAACTATCTATAAGACAATATGTAACCAATTTAATACAATTTTAAGATTGAATGTTTAAAAAAGTGTATAGAATAAATTTGAATGAAACGAAATATTTACATATTTCCTTAGCCAGTTTGAAAATTCTCTGTCTGTCCTAGTTGCGATGAGTTCTGGAGATAAATCCTGAGCTAAATCTTCAAACATTCTGCAATAGGGTTAAACAAGGTATTTCATATGCAGGTAATTAAACATGCATAATTTAATCGATGAGGCTGTAAGTACCCCAATCTGGATCGCTCTCAGCATACGACAAAACCAGAGGCAAACTTCCGGAGGTCATAACTCCTTCATACGAACTCCGATTGAGACGTGCCATATATGGTTGGAAAGCTCTCGACGAGAAATAGCTTGCCATCACAATTACAAAAGCATGGAAGGTTCGTACGGACCTCTTTGCATGCTAAAAGGTCCGTACGGACCTCTTTGTATCCAGGACATAATTATTACCAAATCCTCTTAAAGTCCACATTATTCCCTCGAATCCCGAAAAACTAAAATTTTGGTTTTCCTAGAAGGTCCGTACGGACCTTCTTGCAGTTTTTCTCACACTATAAATAGAGGGCTCCCCCTCTCGAAATTTTCACACCTCCCTCTTCTCTTCTCTCCCTAAGCCTTCAGGCTCCCTCTCTAAGACCCCTCGGGGCACTCCCGGTCCCTTTCGGTTCCTTCCGGGGCCTTCCGAGCTCCCTCGCGGTGCTTCGAAGCCCTATCGAGCGCTCCCGAGACGCTCTCGCGCTGCCCCGAGGCACTCTCGAGGTACTCTGAGGCCCCTCGTGGTACTCCGAGGCCTTGCCTGGTCTTTCCCGAGGCGTCCCGGCCCTTTCCGAGCCAAACCGGCAATTCGAACGCACGCCGAACCTCTACCCGAATCCAATCGACAATCCCGACGCACGCCGAACCTCTGCCCGAATCCAACCGACAATCCCGATGCACGCCGAACCTCTGCCCAAATCCAACCAACGATCCCGACGCACGCCGAACCTCTGCCCGAAACCAACCGACGATCCCAACACATGCCGAAACTCTGTTCGAGTGCACACTTGACAATCCCGAGGCACGCCGAAGCTCTGTCCGCAGACAACCGGCACATCTCGAAGCAATCTCGGTCCGTCTCGGAACACTATTCCATCCTCAAACACTATTCCCCAGCGGAAGACAGACACGAACCAACATTGATAAGGCTTCCTTCCTACACTATTTCAATACATTTCAATACGTAGTGTACAATGTAGACATCCGATACAGCATGCATTTTTAAAAAGCACACACACACACACACACAATATTTAAAGAAAGAAGGGGTATCGAAAGACTCGTTTTTACGAGGCGACTCGGGTGAGCTCTAATATTCTAATATTCTCTTCCCGAGGAGTAACCTGACCTCCGAACTCAAAAATCTCATCACACAAAACAGTTTATTTTTAAACTGATGCCCTTTTTCAATGTTTTGGGCTTAATCAAAACGGCGTGGCGACTCTACAAGCAAACACACAGCGAGACACCTCCTTCCAACGCATAAAACGGAATGCCAGATGCCGGGGCGCGATTGCGCTGCCTCTCGGATCCGGGCAATTCCCAACAACAAATGCGAGATGCCGGGGCCCGCGCGCGAGCCAGATCCGGGTAATTTCAGTTGGCGATTCCGCTGGGGAATATTTTGTTTTAAAAAAACTTTTAAACAAAATAAAAGATTTTTAAAATGATGATGAGGGTCAAACTTTCATTTTACCCCTTTCTTTAACTATCGTGTGTGTGTGCATGTGCTTTACTTTTTTATTTTACAAAAAAAAATAAAAATACAAAAAAAATGCATCAATATACATCTGTGTACATACATTTAAAATTCTTCAAAAACTTCTGTTTTACTCAGAAAAAGAATTTTAGAGACCGCACACTACTCGCATTGCTGCCTCGGCACACCGCACGCTACTCGCACTGCTGCCTCGGTACACAGCACGCTACGCGCACTGCTGCCTCGGATACACTGCACACTACAACCCTCAACCAGGGGTGGTCTCAGTTGCAGTCCATTTGGTCTTCCTAGGCCTCTTGGATGCGCACGGGATCATTCCAAACATCCCATCCTAGCCAAGTGTCAACCCTGCACGTTTGAGTCTTGAGTCACACTCTGTCCAGACTCGGTTGGTTTTTACCCAGTCCGTGTCATACAGCCTGGATACATATCCCATGCCGGCCATTTTTTGAGTCGAAGCTCGGAACTCAAGATCCCTTGCGCAAGCAAAGCGATGAAAGGTCATGCTAAAATCTTGACCCGATCTTGATTTCCGAAGCTACACCCAGACGATGTTCCATCCCGGATATACATCAATGCCCACATTGTGAGCACCCCAACCCGGGACCTAACGCGTGTCCCGAGCTTGAGAAGCTCAAACTAAGAAAACCCATCTTATATTTTTAAAACTTTTATTTGCCTTTACAAGAAAACCAATTCTAAATTTTCCATAAACAAAATCAAATAATAATATCTCCACTTTGAGGAATCTAAACAAATACTTTAATAACCATACTTGATTAATTACATTGAAAATCCTAGTTAACATTGTTTGACAAAAGAGTTTTCCCTACAACTTATAAAAGAGTAATACTTAAATATGTTCCCAACAACCCTCTCATATACCTATCCTGATAAGTCCCAAAAGCAAGAGTCCAACTCTTTCCCCGGCCTCACTGGTTCAGGTCACCTGTCTCAGCACAATCTAAAGCAGTAAAAGGGAAGGGGTGAGAATAAATCTCAATAAGCTATTATGAATGCAGCAAGATGCAACACATAGCATGGTAGCACGTAACACATTATGAAAGCGGTAAACACCTTACGTTACCTCATTTTACCTTTCCCGTCTGAACAATAAGTCGTACAACGTGGGAGTAAAACTCCACTCTTTGGTGAATTGCCCCCATGCACATTCACCGCTTATAGGTCTCATACCCCAGAGATCCATATAAGAAAACAGGATACATATATGACCCCTAATTTAGAGTATCATATACTATCAGCGCTACTGTAAAGCTTGGCTTCATACAGAGCATTCCACCGGTACACCAAATCGCAGCATAACCGTAAGGGCTTTTTCTTGCTCAATACAAGAGCTTGCATGCCCCACTCGCGCCACAGAGGGGAACGGTCACAGGTATAATGAACCTTCAATCACTTATAGAACAAATCAATAATTGATTGAATTCCATTATACCCCCGAATATCAACACGTTCAAGCACATAATAGATACTTGAAATAAATCCACAAAAGGGATAAGAACATAACAACATGGTAATGTATACTCATGCCAAATCAATACCATAGTGCAACAACCATTTAATACACTATGCATCATAATATAACAACATGGTAATGTATACTCATGCTAAACCATACCATAGTGCAACAACCATTTAATACACTATGCATAATATAAACAATGTATATGAACTCAAGTAAGGCAAGGAAGTATCATCTATCCATCCTACAAGATCATTATACAATAATACACAGCCTCTATGAAGACCCAAGTTAAATCTACCAAGTTGGAATCCCATGTGTCAAGTTACCATACTAGGTTAACTAGCGTTTTCCAAGCAACCTTTAAAGTACTTCCCCAATTCCATTTTGATCACTTAAGATGTCATTGTGTAGCCAAAGTATTATACTTTAATCTAGGTTGAAGAGATTTCATTTTGGTTCAAGTTTAATTGGGTTTGAACAGCTCTAAAGTTGATGTGAGAAACCAGGCCAGGGCACGACTCGTGCTCAATCCCTTAAGTCACTCAGAACGATTGGACCTCCTAGGTACGACTCGTGGTCACGATTTGGCCAAGGGCACGACTCGTGCCAAGGGGCACGACTCGTGCCTCGGCCCAGAACAGGTACAGCAGCAGCAACAACAACCTACTTCCAAGAAATCCATTTTTTCCAACCAAGTGATCTCTAATTTGTGAATCTAAGGGAAATTTCTAACTTTGTTACTTCCTTCTAACCCATTTAATCTCCAAAGTACCATGCTCTATACCTAGATCATTACCACTTCTATAAACCACAACATTTTCTATAAACTAACAAATTCCTCAATCCAAGAAGGTTTTCCCAAGCATCAATTAGTCACTAGAACAACAATAACAACATTTAATCTTCATGAACATTTAAAGAAAGGAATGGTCATAGTAATTCACTTTTTAATTATAGTAACTTGGCCAAACTCATATTAAATACTTACACTTAAACCATTATCATCCTCAATTACTCTATAACCCTCTTCCTTCAACTTAGATCACCAATTTACAACTTAAGATCAATTCTATCTCAAATAATATTATTCAAAATACCAAAAATCATCTTCTTTAAACAAGAGATTAATTAACACATAAAGTGAGCAATATTTAGAAGGAAGTCATAATAACTTACTTAGCAATTATGAAGTGGATTAAGGATCTTCTTAGCTCAATGTGCTCCCCTCTTCATCCCGAACACGAAAGTACAATTAAATCTTCAAATGGAGAAGAATTGGCTTAGTTATAATTTTGAGAAGAATGAGGTTGAAGAGAAGGCTTCCATGGATGATGTAGGAGGAAGTAAGAAGAATGGTGAGGGAAAAGGAGGAAGAGTATGGAAAAGTATGAAGGAGTATGGAGGGGTATGGGGAATATTGACTAAGGAGGTGAAAGGGGAGGGATTTAAGGGGTATGGCCCCCCATACCATTTTTAATAAAAGTCTTTCCCCTACTACACCAAAGCCCCTACACAAATAAATCTAACTACCCACATTTTATTTATTTTATCCATTTCTATTTTTATACTTCTTTCAAGAACATTATTTATTTCCCAATCATCTCATCCTAATATAAGAAATCAAATATAAAAAAATGAACACATAATATTAATAAAAATATTAAAGCATATAATATAATACTAAAATTGTGCCTAGGGTTAGGGTCGTTACACACATGACACCATGTCATCAAGACTTTAATACGTCAGCCATGACGATATGACCCAGCCAACGCCTAACGTCACAGATCCCTTGCGCAAGCAAGGTAAAGAGAGGCCATGCCGAATTCTCGACCAGATCTTGACTCAGGTGCCGGCTCGGCTCACTATTCACATGGCTAACGCATTAAAATGAACATGACAGGATCGGTCCTTAGGTTCGATTTTTCTTTTAGGCCGGTGGAAACCGCTTGCCCTATAGGACCCTCGCCCGGGGCTGTCTACCCCGGGATGTCGAAATACAGGTGCAAAACGAGGGGCTTATAGCCGCACAGATGGTCTCCACTGACCCAGGATCTAGCATAGTTGCGAAAAAGAAGAGCAATCTTTTCCAACCTACCTAGAATTCTGAGAAAACACTATTTTAAGTAAATTAAAACAACAAAAAAATAAATAATAATAAATAAAAGCGGAAACTGCATGTCACATGAGCTTTCCCCCCCTTTTATCCAAAAGGCCTTCCCGTGTCTAAACCTTACCCGTCACCCCCTCCAGCGAACCGAGAGTGGTTGAGAGTACCCGGGAGCCGCCTTTTCAGTGTCGAAGTTACAAGGTCTGATAGTCCTTCCGATTTCGCGGTCCGAACAGTCCGCTACTCCCCCATGGCGGGATCAACAGATAATAGTGAGAGAAACGGAACCCCGCCCCCGGGAAACTTCCAAACAATGGAAGAAGTTTGGCAAGCTTTTAAGGCTCTCGAGAAACGCCAAGAAGAGCAGCAGGCTTGGATCGAATATGCCATGCGCCGTCGCAGAACCGTCGCGGTTACCCAACCTGATGGGACCTTCGTTCTCATAGAAGACGAAGAAATACCTGCTCCCCCGGGTCCTCAAAGCTATCAGCAGGTCCCACCTCTGCCAAGCCACGGAAACCTAACAATGCAAAATAGTTCCCGCTCAGAGCTTAACTCGGGCCTCAGTCAAGCGGCTCCGATCTGTCAACCTCAGCACTATCTATTTTTCGACCCTGCTCTGCAAACTCAATATCACCAGCACACCTATGGGCCCGCTCCCTCAGGTCCTAACACCTCTCAATATCCCCTGGAATTCAATCTTGTGCCTCTGTATGAGCCCCGCAGCCACAACTTGAAATCCCAATGTTTACTGTGTGACAGACATCCCAAGCGGATATCCCAACATTTCAAACCTTCCACCCGCCGGGATCGCCACTGGGGCAAATGAAGCATTTCCCCAATTCCCAAACACAACCCTTAGTGGTCCGGGCAATCACGCCCCCAATTTCAATAATCCAGGATACGGGTTAGTATACGCCCAACTGCCTCCCCGAGACTCCCGAATGGCGATCCCATCAGCTAATCCACCTCCATCTTCGGTCTCCATCCCATAAAACGGCAGCCTGCCTCTGCCTACTGACCCCCATATGGCTTGGTTGGTAGAACATGCAAAGGAGATACATGGGAAGAGTTTCTTTAAGCAAAAGGAAAAAGGTTACCAAACACCTCCAAACGAGAAGAAAGAGGTTACCAGAGCAGTTCGTTACATCCAAAATGGAGCCCAAGTAAGCCGCGACCAAACACCCCCGAGGAAAAACAAATCCCCTCGCATACCGCAGTTCCAGCATTTCGATAACCTCGGGATGCCCTTGAGCCAAGTCCTCGAAACACTAATAAAGAGGAAGATTCTCAAACCCCTCGAGATTTCCAACCAAAGACTCTCAAGCCCAACATGGATATGAGCAAGCACTGCGCCTTCCACAACTACCCCAGTCACACCTGTGATGAATGTTGCCTTTTTCGTGGGAAAAATTCGATTTTTGCGTTTCTTTGAAAAACCAAATAAAAGCGGAAAAAACGGAGTCGCCACGCCATTTTAATTTTGAGGGCCAAAACTTTGAAAAAAGCCCGAGATCAGAGATTTAGGTTCGGAGGTCATGTTACGCGTCGGGAAGGACGTTAGTGTGCACCCGACGCGCCTCGTAAAAACGAGTCTTCCAAGCTGAAAATCATTTGTGTGTGTGTGTGTGTGTGTTTTGGCCAAAATAAGTTGAAACTCAGAAAAGTAAAAATTGGGATATCTTTTTAAGACTTTAAACTGATCCCATGATTTTTTGGAAGATTTTTGGATTGAGATTTGGTACTCAAAAGACCTTTTGAAGTTGAGAGCCATTTCTGCCAGAATGAAAAAGGCAGTGGACCTTTGATTTTAAAAGGGATTCAAGGGTCTTAAAACTTCATAATCTGGATAAACTCAGAGAATGAAAGTTGTTCTAGACACCTTAAATAAAGTTTGTGCGAAGGAATTTTCCATTTTGGAGAAGATTTGAGGGGTCAAAACCTTCTGGAAACCTCAGATATGAGATCTGGATTCCCAGAAGCTGATGAACTAGCCTCTGAAAGAAAATTTGAAAAGAGGAGTTTTACTCACCCAAAAAATAAGATAAAAATATGTATGGAAAGCTCTGGATGTTGGCTACAAAAAGTATTTTGTAGTCAACACCAAATTCCAAGTTCATCTATGTCCAAAAATTAAGACCATGGACTGGGGTCTGAGAAAATTGCTACTGGACAGCAACTTCTCAAGGAAGAAAATATGATTTTAAGGGGGTTTTGCATCCCTGCTTGTCCCCATTTCCCTAGGTTTTGGTTAGTGATCACTAGACATTTTAGTGGTGAATCAACTATACCAAACCATCCTTGGGGTACATTAGGACTAAGCATTTCATTTGCTTGGGGAGGGGGATTTTACCCTTTGAAATCAAGATTTAGTGCTTGAAAATGGTTTTTTAGGGTTTTGAAAGTGCATTTTTGCAAGTAAGCAAGAAAAGCTTTGAAAATAATGTTGATCTTTGTAGAAGATCATCCATGGAGATGGTCTTCCATGGTGATCTTCTTAGATCTAGAACAAGAAGATGAAAGAACTACATTTTGTAGTTTGAAGATGCATGCATGGATGAGATTTAGGGTTAGGAAGAGGAGGGTTTACCAATCTTCCTTGTGTTCTTGAGTGTTTGGCTTGAGTATATGAGTGTTTAGGGATTTAATATGAGAGTGAGTGGATGAATATGAGTTGGGAAAGATTGGAGAGAAAAAGGTGACAATTCTTGAAGAATTCTCACTGTTTTCTCTCTATATTTCGCCAGAGGTTCGGTGCAATTGTGTTCTTCCTCCTTATTTTTGTGACTGGAGGGCTCAATTTATAGCCCTCCTGAGATGACAATCCCATCCGCGCGGACAAGTCCAGGCAGCGTGCACTGTTCATTAAATGCAGCTTCAGCTTTGGACAAGAAGAATAATCTTTTTCAAAATTCAAATTAACAGCCAGTTTTTGTGTTTCCAGCCATTTCTATTTATGGTTTTCTTCTTTTGTTTTGCCTTTTGAGATTCTTTTTAAGGTTTAACCTTAAATAACAATGCCCATTTTACCCTCACTTTGTTAGAAATGTTAGGATAGTTAGGAATTGTTAGAAATGTTATAACTTTCGTTAATTTTCTAACGAAAATTCTAACAAGCTCAAATTGGAGCACTTACAGTAGCCCCTCGGCGACGGCGCTTTCGAAGGAAGCGGGGTCGTCGATAAGAGTAAGGCTCCATATTTGGCAGGATGATCGAGTGATCGGGTGGCTGAACCTAGCGATAGGCTACCTACGTATCCCGAATGGGAATCAAGCCAGTCGTAGTTCGGGTTTTTGACCCTGGAGATGATGGCGTTTTAGGTGCCTCGAACCTGATGAGCGAGTTCTACAGTCGTTTGTTTGCTGGAAAGAAACTCTGCTGGGGATAAGAGATGACCATTTTCGGTCTGATGGCTATCCGCTCTGCTGGGGATAGGAATGACCATTTTCGGTCTCTGCTGGGGATGATTGCGATTTATCGCTTTCTAGTGATAGCGTCTTAGGTGCCTCGAACCTTGAAGATGGCGTTTTAGGTGCCTCGAACCTTGATGATGATGGCTTTTTAGGTGCCTCGGACCTTGATGATAGCTTTTTAGGCGCTTCGGACCTTGATGATGATGGCCTTTTAGGCGCCTCGGACCTTAATTTGAAATGGCCTTTCGGTGGACTTTGTCTGCTGCCGAAGGAGAGGGTGACCGTTTTGGTCGAGGGGCTGGACCTAATGATAGGCTACCTACGTATCCCTAGTGGGAATCAAGCCCTTTCGTAGTTCGAGTGCTACTCGAGATTCCGTTGGCTTTTAGGATTCCGTTAACTTTCTGGGATTTCGTTAGCCTTTCTTTGGGAAAATCGGACGTATTTGTGCAGGAAAATCGGTCTTACGTTTGGCTAGGGAAAATTTTGATGAAAGATACGGGATCTCGTTATCTTTCTCGGGTCACTCGGTCTTACGTTTGGCTGGGGTAATTTTGATGAAAGATACGGGATCTCGTTATCTTTCTCGGGGCACTCGGTCTTACGTTTGACTATAGGGGATAATTTTGATGAAAGATACGGGATCTCGTTATCTTTCTCGGGGACTCGGTCTTACGTTTGGCTAGGGGTAATTTTGATGAAAGATACGGGATCTCGTTATCTTTCTCGGGGCACTCGGTCTTACGTTTGGCTATCGGGGTAATTTTGATGAAAGATACGGGATCTCGTTATCTTTCTCGGGCACTCGGTCTTACGTTTGGCTCAGGGGTAATTTTGATGAAAGATACGGATCTCGTTATCTTTCTCGGGTCACTCGGTCTTACGTTTGGCTTGGGGGTAATTTTGATGAAAGATACGGGATCTCGTTATCTTTCTCAGGGAGATCGGACTTACGTTTGACTGACGGGGATAATTTTGATGAAAGATACGGGATCTCGTTATCTTTCTCGGGTCACTCGGTCTTACGTTTGACTGCCGGGAAGGATTTTGATGAAAGATACGGGATCTCGTTATCTTTCTCGGGGCACTCGGTCTTACGTTTGACCTGCCGGGGTAATTTTGATGAAAGATACGGGATCCGTTATCTTTCTCGGGTCACTCGGTCTTACGTTTGATTTGCAGGTGATTTTGATGAAAGATACGGGATCTCGTTATCTTTCTCGGGGCACTCGGTCTTACGTTTGGCTAGGGAAAATTTTGATGAAAGATACGGGATCTCATTATCTTTCTCGGGAGATCGGTCTTACGTTTCGATCGCCGGGTAATTTTGATGAAAGATACGGGATCTCGTTATCTTTCTCGGGGCACTCGGTCTTACGTTTGACGTCCGGGGGTGATTTTGATGAAAGATACGGGATCTCGTTATCTTTCTCGGGGCACTCGGTCTTACGTTTGACTAGCCGGGGTAATTTTGATGAAAGATACGGGATCTCGTTATCTTACTCGGGGCACTCGGTCTTACGTTTGACTATCGGGGTAATTTTGATGAAAGATACGGGATCTCGTTATCTTTCTCGGGGCACTCGGTCTTACGTTTGGCTAGGGGTAATTTTGATGAAAGATACGGGATCTCGTTATCTTTCTCGGGGCACTCGGTCTTACGTTTGACTGCCGGGGGTAATTTTGATGAAAGATACGGGATCTCGTTATCTTTCTCGGGGCACTCGGTCTTACGTTTGACTGTCGGGGAAAATTTTGATGAAAGATACGGGATCTCATTATCTTTCTCGGGGAGATCGGTCTTACGTTTGACTGCCGGGGAAAATTTTGATGAAAGATACGGGATCTCGTTATCTTTCTCGGGGCACTCGGTCTTACGTTTGACTGCCGGGGGAAATTTTGATGAAAGATACGGGATCTCGTTATCTTTCTCGAGGAGATCGGTCTTACGTTTGACTGCCGGGGGTAATTTTCTTGACAAGGGGCTGACTTTGGTTAACTTTGTCAAGTTGGGGACTGAATTGCAGAGTCCTGAAATTTTAAGGGGCAAAAGGGTCATTTTGACCCTTGCAATCCTATCCGCGCGGATAGGGATGGAAAGTCAGGGGTATTAATTAGGGCCAACGCCCTTCTTCTTCCTCAGTCCAATTTTTGAATTGCCGAGAGAGAAGGAGACAGAAACGAGGAGAACAGCCATTTTTGGCCCTAGAAGCTTCAAAATTCGTTCGATTTCTTCGATTTTTTGAGCAATGGAACACGGGGAAGGCGCTTTTCAAGGCCAAGGACGTGGCCCGGTAGCGGAGAGGCGATTGGAGCTCGTCCGGATGAGGAGGCATTACAATCTTTCGCAATTGGTTGAGGAGGAGCATTACCCCGATGCTTGGCAACATTGGGCTTCGGATCCGCATCTCCGAACGGTATACTTTGAAACCCTTTGATCCCTTTGTTGATTTCTTGTTTGAAATTTGAATTTTGGGTGATTTTTGAATTTTTTTTTTTGGTAATTCGAATGATTGATGTTCTTGGCTTTGAATCTTGATTTTGATGCTTTGCATGTTGTAATGAGTATATGAGTAACCCAAAAAGAATTGGCATTTTTGCCACATTTTTTTTTTTCAATTCGAAAATTACATGTGAAAATTCGAAGAATTGTGATTTTTTTTTTTGAAATTGAATATTGCATGTTGATGATGATGATGATTTTTTTTTTTGAAATTGAATTTTGATATTGATGAATGATGATGCAATGCATGCATTTTGTTTGGAAAGAATGGGCATTTTGCCAATATGGGATGTATATATATTTTTTGAAAAGTGGGACGGATTTTTCCTCCCGTTGCATGTAAGATGGATGATATGCATGTATGCATTTTTTTTTTGAAAATGGGACGGAGTTTTTACTTCCGTAGGAATGCATCTCTCTTTTTTTTTTTGATGAATGCATTGGGACTTGCTGAAAATTGTTTTCTTTTATGCGAGAAAAAATGGGGCTATGCTCATTGTATGCTGTTATGCTGTCGAATTTTTTTTTTTTTAATGTAAATGCAAATGCAATCTTTTTGACTTTTTCTCTTTTTTTTTTTTACAGGGCGGAAACCGTTTTGTGACGGAGCAGCTGAACAAGATGAAGACTCGAGGATCGGTGGAGTCTGTGATTGACTTGTGGGATCGGCTTCCGGATGCGGGCCGAGGAGCTTTGCCGAGTCCGAGACAGATTGTTGTCGAGACGGGGCTCTGGGAGTTCGTCGAGTGCTTGAGGGGACTGGTCAAGTTCCCTAAGAGCAAGGGCTTGATGTTTGCTCTGGCGCAAAGATCGGGTGGGACGCGACCCACACCTTCCACTTCTTCGGGGCGAGGCTACGCTACGCCTCCGACTATGCCGCGATTACGGGCTGTCTCTTTAATGGACGCAAAGATTGAGTGGCGGGATGGCTACAGCGATGCCGATCTGCAGGCTCTTCTGGGATTTTCCCCTATTCCCAAAAAGGGGATGGGGATGGAGTATGCCGTGGTCTACGGCAAGATCGTGGAGACCATTGCGAGCTATGAGGCTGGGGAGGAGAGGATAGGCGCCGATCGATTGCCGTGGCCTTCTTGTGGTTTGCTTTCTCGAGCACGCTCTTTGGACATGCCGAGGGGACGGCAGCCTTTGCCTTGCCGAGGTCCTTGGAGGACATGGAGACGGTTGGAGATATTTCTGGGGGAGGCCGGGCCGGGCCGAGCCGTACTTCGCTCTTGATAGATACGGCGGAAGGCCGTGAGCTCCTTGTCTTGCTTCGAGTTTGCTCGAGGTATAAGCTCTCTTTTGCTTTCCCTCTTTCCTTTGAGCACGCACTTTTTTTTTTTGCACTTGGATTGATTCGATCTTTGCCTTTGGCGAGTATGGGCGCCCGGAGTTCTTCCACGTCACGGTGTGGAGGCGGCTCGAGGCGTACGTCGGGCGTATCCGGCCATGCGGTCTTGGTCCAAGCATGCCCGGGAGAAGATAAGCTCCGGGCGTACGACCCTCGTGTACGCGGATTGCCTTCCTTTGACGGAGGCCGAGACAGATGAGGGGATGATATTCTTCCCCGGGATCGCTTTGAGGTAGCGCACTCGAAGGGCGCCGAGATCCGGGACAAAGGCGGGAGGATTTTGAGGGGTCCGACTCGCGATGCCTATTATCTCGGGAGAGAGGGTGACGCGCCAAAGATGGCGTGAACTCGCCTGAGGACACCGGTGGAGCCTCCCGCCGATATGATGCACCCGGCGATCGGTCGGCGACTGGGATGATTACCGAGCAGACCAAGACTTCTCGGACTTCGTGGCGATTGAGCCGTATGCGACATTCGTCTTGAGGAGGCCGAGGATGCCTCGAGTTCTGGATAGGAGGGGCTTGGGATCCCGCGGTACCCTCGGACGGATTTTTCCTATATCCAGGATGGGGTCCGATTGAGGGTGCGCATCCCTCACCCGAGCGACTTCCACGAGCTTTCCGGCCTCGTCCGGTATGAAGGTATGGTTTCACCTTTTCTTTTGTTTCATCATCTCTAGCATCACTTCTTTTTTTTTTTTTTGACGCTTTTGCTTTTGTGCGCGAGAGGTGGTCGTCGAGACACCGACGAAGCAAGTGATCGGAGCCAAGAGGTTCATCAGAGGATGGTCGCTTGCGGGCTCCTCAGCTAGAGCGAGGCGACCACGGCCGGCGCCCGTCGACGGGAGGCTTCCCCTATTCGCTCGAGACTTCCTCGAGACTCCTTTGTCTCCTTTTCTTGATCATCGCGCAGCATCGCCTTCGGATCACGTCATTCTAGGGGATCCACACGGGCAGGGACACGTTTGCAAGATGGCGGGTCGTCTTCGTACGTGCAGAGTCTCGACGCCTTCACCTTCGGGGCACGACTTTTTCGCAGATCTCGGCTTGCCCTATCGTAGCGTGCCGGTTGGTCCCGATGAGCCTCTCTCTCGGAGACGAGGACGATTCTCGAGCCCGAGATTTTCAGGGCTCCTGAGGAGGCGGGCCCGAGTCGCAAGAGGGGCCGGGGGGAGACATCGGGTGCTGGAGACTCCGATTGATTTTTTTTTTTTTTTGAGATTTAGATTTGTACAGATTATGCACATTTTTTTTTTTTGGATGTAATAATTTAGGATTTTATTTATGTTTGTTTGTTTGTTTTTTTTTTTTTATGCACACTCTCTTTTTTTTTTTTTTTGGAATGTAATAATTTAGGATTTTATTTTATGAATGCAATGCAATATGAATGCAGTGTTGCATGAGCCTTGGTTTTTTTTTTTGCAAGGGTGTTTGGTATATGGACTGGTTTGGGGAGGTTTTTTTGCACAAGTTTCGAGCAACCGGGACGGAATATTCCTCTTTTGGTGTAGCAGCTTGGACTGTTGCAAAATTTTTTTTTGGTAATGACACTTGTATCCGCGCGGATAGGGTCGGCCCGACATTGTCCTTTAATTCCGGTTCGCACCGGGTCTTGCTTTATTTCAAATTCAAATATCCTCTTCAACCTCCACCAAACAAACCCATTTTCGGGAGAAAGAGAGAAAACCATGGAAATGGCCAAAAATTCTCCAAAATTGTCCAAAGAAAGGCAAATGTTGTTCTTTGAAAAGTTCAAGGAGTGGTGTAGGGAGATCATGCACGAGAGAAGATCATTCTTTGAAGAAAGGTACAAGGTACGATGCTTGTGGTCTCTCAAAGAATTGGTTCCGGATTATGACCTCTTAAGAGCTTCTTCTTCGTTTTGGGATACTAGAAGGCATGTCTTTTGCCTTTCCCTCAACGAGATTGTTCCGACTGTGGAAGAGTTTCGGGCCTTGCTTGGAGGTCCGGAGGTGGAAGAGATAGCGGTCCCTTTGCCCGGAGGGGCTTCTTTTGCTGACAGATTGTGCGTCCTCCTTCATCTTTCCCCGGAGGAAGCGCAAGGTATGATCCGCGGTCCCGATCATCTCGATATTTCCGGTCTTCCCGACAGATTTAGGGGTCTAGGTTTGGTGGATGATGCCTATTGGGATGCCTTTGCACTTTGTATGTTTGGCACTGTTCATGGTCTATTCCTTCGGGATTTGCCATCGATCTCGCCGGATGTTGTCGTTCATTGTCGCCCGGCGTAGATGTCGTTCCTTTGATTCTTGGGGAGACTTTTCATGCTCTCGACAGATTAGCTACCTGGACGGCGGTACATGCACGGGGCAGCCCGTTTCTCTTGACCCCGTGGCCGATGGAGCGTTTGGGGGTTCTTCGGGAAACCTCTCGATATGATCGTGCCTTGGACTTTTGCCGAGAGGTGTTGATGCAGATTTTGATGATCGTGGCTCGTGGGAGCGTTGGATGGCGGGTCGCCAGATCGAAGATATCGATGGTTGGTGCCTCATTGGCGGGTGGAGACTCGCAGAGTGCTTCAGACGGGTCCCATGTGGTCATGCTTCCGGGGCTTTCTCACCCAGCTTTCTACATTCCGCTCCTGGTCCTTAGGCGCTTTGGCTTGGAGCAGGTTCCTTTCGAGGGCTTTGATGATGTAGCCACCAGTGGTGGTGGCTCCTATTTCCATGGATGATCCCTCGGTGTTTCCATTTCTTTCCCGAGCATGGAGGTATGATGCCTTTCCTCCTCGGGTCATTCTCAGCGTCCGAGACCGGTGTTCCCGACCACTTGGTACTGGATTGGTACGAGGGGCATCTCGGGAGAGACTCGGATGGCTATTTTGAGGCGGCGTGAGGCCATTATGGGTGCGGAGGACCCGATCAAGTTTCGAGAGGAGGAGGGCCGAGGCGAGGGCCAACCCTCATGACAGAGCGGAAACGCCGTGGATCGATTATGAGGCTTACGTCAAGAGACAGAGAGGAGGGCTCCTATGTTACCGCCTAGGTTACAGGAGATGAGGGATGACGCTAGGGCTACTAAGGCCCCGACAGAGGCCGGTTTGATAGACCCTGCTCCTATACCGTAGCTTGGTAGGAGGAATACCGACATTTTTCCGGCTCGTAAGAGAAAGACTCTGAGGGGGAAGAAGAAGGGAGAGGCCAAGACGAGTGGCTTGGAGTGACTTCGAGGTTTCCAAGTATCCCTTCCTTGCCATGACGTACACATTAGTTTGATTATGTATCTTAGTTTTCCTTTAGCAAAGTTGCTAGTTGTAGGAATGAATCGGGCTTAGACTCATCAAAGAGCTTTTAACTTGTAATGAATATTTGAGTTGCTTTAGAGTTTTTCGAGACGCTTTCATGGTCTCGATAAATTGTATTGATGCCAAAGTATGGCTTTTATTTGTGCTTTAGACCGAACCGTTTCCGCCGCCTACGTTCCCCTCATTGTGAGGAGCTCAGGTCTTCGTAGTTCAACCTGGTGAACTCTTTTTTGTTTTTTTTTTTGTTTTTGTTTTGGTGCAACCCCGTTTTTTACCTAGGCCGCCCTTTTCGGGTTTCTAACCTAGTTGGGTATTACTCTCTTAGCACTCTTTTTTTTTTGTTGTTTTTTTTTGTTTGTTTTTTTTTTTGTTTTTTTTTTTGGTGCTTTTTTTTTTTGGTGCAACCCTGTTTTTTACCTAGGCTGCCCTTTTCGGGTTTCTAACCTAGTTGGGTATTACTCTTTTTAGCACTCTTTTTTTTTTGTTTTTTTTTGTTTTTTTTTTTGTTTTTTTTTTGTTTTTTTTTTTTTTTTTTTTTTTTTTTTTTTTTTTACGCGTAGTATCTCGCGTTAGCCTTGTCACCATTCACCGGGTGTACAAAGGGATTCCCGTCGAGGTCCGCAAGTTGCATGGCTCCTCCGAGAAGATCTTCGGGACGACATATGGCCCGACCCATACAGCTCCCATTTGCCGAGAGGGTTGATACGGACAGGGGCTTTTCTTTTAAAACGAGATCCCCTTCTCGGATTTCCCGATGCTTTACTTTCTTGTCGAAGGCTCGCCATTCTTCCTTGGTAGGCCCGGATGTGTTCCATGGCCTTCGCCCGCGTTCGTCTAGTAGGGCCAATTCATCATGGCGACTCCGGGAGCCATTCGACCTCGTTGATCCGGCTTTCCAGCCAGATACCTGAGCGAGGGATTTCCACTGATTGGGAGTACGGCTTCCATTCCGTATGTGAGGGCAAAAGGTGTTTCCCCGATTGCCGTTCGACCGATGTTCAGAGCCCCAGCAGTGCCAAGTGTAACTTCTCGGGCCAATCTCTCGCCGGGATGCCATTTTCCCGATGATATTTTCCGTAGTCTTGTTTGCTTTGCCTCGACGGCTCCGTTGGAGGGGGCCCGTAGGGAGATGACTTGTGACGGGTTATTCGGAATTCCGCCAGTAGTTTTTCACGTTCCCCTTCGAAGTGGGATCCATTATCTGAGATGATTTCGGCGGGCAACCCGTATCGGCACATGATGTTTTCTTTGATGAAGAGGGCGACTTTCTTTGAATTGAGGATTTTGTAGAACTTTGCAGAGCATCCTTTCCACTTCCTTCGAAGAAATGACCAATCAAGGCCTCTTTTAGGCTCTTCCGCCAGCTCCCAAATTCACACTCGTCAAAATCTCTTCGGCACTGGGGCTCGATTTTCCTCTTCCTGACAACCTGCTTAAAGATTTTTTTTTGTTGTTTGATTTTTTTTTATTTAATGTGTCTGCTTCTTTATCTAATGAATTATTATTAAAAAAATTTTTATTAATTAATTCATCATTAGTTAAAGTGGCAATCAAGGGATACTCAGAAAGGTTCATCATTTCATTGAAGACGAAGGGGAATACAATGTTGGCTACAGACTCGTAGTCTTCAGGCGTGAGGCCATCGGACGACTCGAGAGACTCCGAACTCAACAATGAGAGACTCGGAGGACTTTACAAAGGTTGACACGAAAGGACGGGGGACCAATCCAAGCTTGGTGATCATTTCCTCTTTGGTCGCGGACGGGCCTGAGAGAGTTTCCCAATTCTTTAGCGGCATCGCTGTCGGTGGCTTCAAAACCCGGGAAATGCATGGTCTCTGTGCTCCCTCTTCAGTCGTTGCTATCATCTCTTTGTCTGAACCAGAATCAACTGTGTTTGGCATCTGAAAGCCGAGCATGTGGATGTAGGGATCTTCCTCACTCGGGACTTCCGTTTCGTCCACAACCCGACCGCTCAATCCGTATGTAAGGACGCATTGCGTCTCGGTGAGCTGCTAGAAAAATCTCATGTCCCATACTCGAGCGGAAAGGCTTGGCAGGTAGTTCAGCGAGGAGGACGTCCCACACGACGTTCATAGATTCGAGCCGAGTCTGTCGGTGTTTGCTGACTTTTATCATGAAAATCTCCTCGCCCGGCGAGGCCAAAGAATGGGTTTGCAGAATACCGACAAATCTCGCTGATTGAGGACCGGGACTTGTGTGCTCAGATCATGGCGGTGTTCAACATTTCCTTCCGACGCCTCCAAGTGTTGGAAATAGCAATTGAATTTGATGAATCGAACTTCTTCTGAGTCCGCTCGCTTGAGTGTGTCGACATAGTTGGCACTCTTTGGATTCCAAAGGATGCCGGCGAGACTTGCCTCTTGAAGGATGTAGCCCCTGTTTGACTCGTGGGCGTTCTTGGCTATTGTTTCACTCTTCGTTCCCTATGAGGAAACCGTCACCCCTTATGACTTCAAGGTCTCCCCGCCGGTTGATGAATTTGACGCATTGGTGGAGAGTGGAGGCTATGGCTTTCATGTGATGCAACCAAGGGCGCCCTAGTAGGGCCGTGAACTCTGAGGGGATATCCATTACATGGAACTTTGCGGGCACCATTTGGGTTTCGTACTGCAGTTCCGCAGTTACCGTCCCTGCACGGGACGAGACGAACCGTCGTAGGCTTGACCCGTGTAGACGGGATCACGCGCCTTTCATTTATGCGGAGGGCCCTCATCATGCCGAGGGAAGGACATTTACCGATGATCCATTGTCCACTAATACCCCTGTGGAGTGACATGGTGTTTGAGCCGAATAGTGATGTACAAAGCTTCATTGTGTTGGGAGACATCTCTTGGCAAATCTTCATCGCAGAAGGTGATCATACTCCCATATAGGTGAGGATCATAGATTTGGTCCTTGTCTCGGGATGGAGAGTCATCAAGCCGGTCACTTCGTGCCTTTTTCTTGCGAGGCGTAGTCTTTGCCGAAGCCCCCGGGTTATACCGATGCCTTTGTGGCGGTTGCCATCTCCACCAACATGTTGATTGAGTGGGAGCGCCGATCAAGGCGTCGGTTTTTCTTCATCGGTGTATACTCTGAACCGGACGAACCGAACTTGGCTGACCCCGAGGGGGCTTGGACTTCGTTCTGCAGCATTCTGGTATCCGAAAGTCTCAATTCCGTCGTTGGCAAGGCTTTTCTACTCTTTTATCCCTTTTTGCTTTGGGGGAGACTGACCGAGTAGAGTACATAATAATCAAATCCCCGCATGGCTCCCCGAGCGTTCCCACACCGTTATCACCGGCCTCGAATCTCTCCTTCAATTTTTGGCCGGGAGGAAATTTTCTTTTTCTTAGGAGGACGGTCCTCGTGTATCCAATCCCGATAGTCCCTTTCAAGGCAATCGACAAGCCACAAATATCCCACCAAATGTGTTCTACTACTGTGGCGGATTTGGGACCTCGTGTTGAGCGGTGGGCCGGGAAGGACTTTGAGTGGAACCGGTCCTGGGATCTCGTCGCCGGCTCGTCTCGGTAGCGAGTGATTGGACTCCGCCGGATAATGAGAGATATTGAGGTCCCTGGGAACGGGCATATGTTTGTCCTTCAAGGTAGCCCTCGCCGCTGGGATATTGTTAAGGTCCCAAAGTGGCGTGTGGCCTCTTCAATCCAGGCCTCGCTGTTTGTTTCCGCGTTCTTCCAGTGGATTTGATGGCTGACCATATTTCTTTAACTCGTTCCTCGATTTTCATCACTCAGCCGATATTTGTGGGATCATCACTTTGAGAGGGGACAACCGACAGCATACCGAACTCTTTCGTCCCCGATCGCTGTTTGGGGTCCAGCTTGCCCCGTAAGTCGGCGGGCAGAGTCCCGCGGTGGAAACATAGGAATCTTGGGGTAGCATCTTGATGTATCCGGGACTATTAAGAAGAGGAGGAGAACCTTCTTCCGTCTTTGCGGTAAAGGTGCCATCGGAATTGAGACTGATAGTCAAACCATGACTTGCAACTACCCCCAGCAGGTCATCAATTTGAGCCTCATGTCGAAGTCTCATTTGTTCTACCAACTGGATCCAATACTGGTCTGCTCGAGGGATTTTGGAGGACGGAGCAACGTTATCCCCATCATTACCGGCCGATGCGTACATTCTCAAACCCGGAGTTGGAACAAACGGCGAAGCCGATGACGCGCTGACTCTTCCCAACCGGATCAAACGGTGACCCGGTGCCCGAAACCAAGCTTTGTGCGGAGTCATGGGAAAGGACACGAAGGTTCGATGTCCGGGAATGGAAGGAGGGTAGGTGTTTGGGCTTTTGGCTCATGCAACATGCGCTATTTGTTCACGTTTACTTAAAACATGTTTTATTATCCTAATCGGTTGGAAAAGATTGCTCTTCTTTTTCGCAAACTACTCGATTCTGGATCGGTGGGCCCCGTCACTACGTCTATAAGCCCCTCGTATTCCACCCGTATTTCGACCTCCCAGGTGGACGCCCAGGCGAGGGTCCTATAGTGGCAAGCGGGTCCCACCGACCGAAAGAAAACGATCCTAAAAGTCTCGGGTAATCGAGTCTTAACGAGCATTCGATGTAAATTACGGACAAAGCCGACGTCGAAAGTCAAGATCATGTCCGAGGGCTCGACAAAAAGTCGGCATGATTTGACCGATAAGCGTCCACGATTGGTCTTGACTTGTCGTCGCTAAGCCGTAATTAGGCATGGAATAGTCATTAATCCTTGATGACTCAGTCAATGCCGGGAGTCGTTGTATAATTTGTGCCGCCGAGCCGAAGTCAAGGCGCCGGTCAATATCTTGGTCAAAGTCTGTGGCGGAAAACCGCGTAACTTCGACCGATTAGGGACCCGAAGATATTGAGTCGGTATGCCGACAAAGGCTTGAAAGGAAAGGTCTATACACGGACAGGCATGACACGCACTGACTAAAAACCAACCGGGTCTCGGACAAAGTGTGTCACGGACAAGTGCATGGTCGACACGAGGCTCCATGGGATGTTTGGGTAGTCCTGTGCTCATCCGAGAGGCGTAATAAGACCAAACGGACCGCGACAAGGATTTCCCCGGGTTAAGGACGTAGTGTGCAGTGTACGGTCACGTGCGCGTAGTGTGCAAGCAGTCTATATTCCTTTTCTGAGTAAAATAGAGATTTTTTTTTTATGTGTCTTAAAAATATGATGCATGATTTTTTTTTGGAAATTTTCTTTTTTTTTTGAAAATCCTTTTTTTTTTGAACCTTTTTTTTTTGAAAATTTTAATGAGCACATAAGCACGAAAATTCCGACAGTTAGGGACATTATTCCGACAGTCAAAATTTTGACTTTCTCCGAGGCGGCCAAAACAACATGAAAACTGTGCAAAAAATCAACACACACACAAAAATGATTTTCAAAGCCGGGACGGAAGCTTGACCCTCAAAAGCTTTTTTTTTTGAAAACGGTGATACCGGTACGTGGGATTGTTAGACCACAATTTATCCCCGACTCGTGTTAGGAGGCGATAACGGGAAATTTAGTGGTTTCCACCAATATACCGAATACCATTTTTTATTAAAAAGCTTAGTCCCCAGCGGAGTCGCCACTGTGATGAATGTTGCCTTTTTCGCGGGAAAAATTCGATTTTTGCGTTTCTTTGAAAAACCAAATAAAACCGGAAAAAACGGAGTCGCCACGCCATTTTAATTTTGAGGGCCAAAACTTTGAAAAAAGCCCGAGATCAGATATTTAGGTTCGGAGGTCATGTTACGCGTCGGGAAGGACGTTAGTGTGCACCCGACGCGCCTCGTAAAACGAGTCTTCCAAGCTGAAAATCATTTGTGTGTGTGTGTGTGTGTGTTTTGGCCAAAATAAGTTGAAACTCAGAAAAGTAAAAATTGGGATATCTTTTTAAGACTTTAAACTGATCCCATGATTTTTTGGAAGATTTTTGGATTGAGATTTGGTACTCAAAAGACCTTTTGAAGTTGAGAGCCATTTCTGCCAGAATGAAAAAGGCAGTGGACCTTTGATTTTAAAAGGGATTCAAGGGTCTTAAAACTTCATAATCTGGATAAACTCAGAGAATAAAAGTTGTTCTAGACACCTTAAATAAAGTTTGTGCGAAGGAATTTTCCATTTTGGAGAAGATTTGAGGGGTCAAAACCTTCTGGAAACCTCAGATATGAGATCTGGATTCCCAGAAGCTGATGAACTAGCCTCTGAAAGAAAATTTGAAAAGAGGAGTTTTACTCACCCAAAAAATAAGATAAAAATATGTCTGGAAATCTCTGGATGTTGGCTACAAAAAGTATTTTGTAGTCAACACCAAATTCCAAGTTCATCTATGTCCAAAAATTAAGACCATGGACTGGGGTCTGAGAAAATTGCTACTGGACAGCAACTTCTCAAGGAAGAAAATATGATTTTAAGGGGGGTTTTGCATCCATGCTTGTCCCCATTTCCCTAGGTTTTGGTTAGTGATCACTAGACATTTTAGTGGTGAATCAACTATACCAAACCATCCTTGGGGTACATTAGGACTAAGCATTTCATTTGCTTGGGGAGGGGGCTTTTACCCTTTGAAATCAAGATTTAGTGCTTGAAAATGGTTTTTTAGGGTTTTGAAAGTGCATTTTTGCAAGTAAGCAAGAAAAGCTTTGAAAATAATGTTGATCTTTGTAGAAGATCATCCATGGAGATGGTCTTCCATGGTGATCTTCTTAGATCTAGAACAAGAAGATGAAAGAACTACATTTTGTAGTTTGAAGATGCATGCATGGATGAGATTTAGGGTTAGGAAGAGGAGGGTTTACCAATCTTCCTTGTGTTCTTGAGTGTTTGGCTTGAGTATATGAGTGTTTAGGGATTTAATATGAGAGTGAGTGGATGAATATGAGTTGGGAAAGATTGGAGAGAAAAAGGTGACAATTCTTGAAGAATTCTCACTGTTTTCTCTCTATATTTCGCCAGAGGTTCGGTGCAATTGTGTTCTTCCTCCTTATTTTTGTGACTGGAGGGCTCAATTTATAGCCCTCCTGAGATGACAATCCCATCCGCGCGGACAAGTCCAGCGGCGTGCCTTGTTCATTAAATGCAGCTTCAGCTTTGGACAAGAAGAATAATCTTTTTCAAAATTCAAATTAACAGCCAGTTTTTGTGTTTCCAGCCATTTCTATTTATGGTTTTCTTCTTTTGTTTTGCCTTTTGAGATTCTTTTTAAGGTTTAACCTTAAATAACAATGCCCATTTTACCCTCACTTTGTTAGAAATGTTAGGATAGTTAGGAATTGTTAGAAATGTTATAACTTTCGTTAATTTTCTAACGAAAATTCTAACAAGCTCAAATTGGAGCACTTACAACACCACCGACAATTGCTTCGTGCTGAAGCAAGTGGTCCAGGGGCTAATCGAAGAAGGAAAGTTGGAACGCCCCCGCGGTCCCAACACAGTCGGAAATCCTTTCCCTAGAAATGAAGGGGTAAGCATGGAGGATAAGTCCTTGGCAAATTCCCGTGATGATTGGGGACGTGAAGACGAAACCTGGGGCTTCCGCAATGAAGAATTCAGAAGAAAGAATCCAAGAATGGTTATTCCCCAACATTCCTTTCCGGAATCAGGGCACACCAAGGGATGGATCGAGCCCTCCCCGGAGATAAGGCAGTTCGAGACAGGCTGAGCAAGTGGCAGCATCAAAAAGGGCGTAACTTTCATAAACGCAGACCCACAGCCAGTAAGAAGAGATAGGTCGAGAAGCTTGGATTAACCCCTCATCTCCTAGAGTCTAACTTTGAAAAAAATAATCCATAGTCGGTCGTGTTTAAGTCTCTCGAGTCGTCTGACGGCCTTACGCCTAAAAGATTACGCGTTTGTAGCAAAAAACTATGTTTCCTTATGCTTTGAATAAAAGATTGACCTTTCTGAGTATCCCCTCATTGCAACTTTAACAAATGATAAATTAACTAATCAAAATAGTTAATAATGATTCACTTGATATAGACGCAGACACATTAATGAACAATGCATTAAACAAATCTTTAAGCATGTTGTCAAACGAGAGGAAAATTGGGCCCAAGCTGCCGAGAAGGTTCTAACCAAAATGAATTTGGGGAACTGCTGAAGAGCCCACAGAGACGCAAATCAGAAAATTCTCCGTCGATACTTCGCCCAAAGAATATCGATTCTTCTTCTCCCCCTTCTACACTCTAAAAAAAGAAACAAAAAAAAAATCATACAGTCAAACCTCGTAGGTTCTAGTACTGTTCTCATTCAATCAAGTCCTCCTCGGACATTGTAATTAAGTCTTCAATTTTCCATACGAAAGTTTTCTTTGTTTTCTTGCTAGACTTGAGACATTATTTTGCATCTCACATTACATTTAATGAAATGGTTTTGTTCTATGTGATCACTCGCATTGCTCAACAAGTAATTCTACAAATGATTAATGCTTTGATTAATTGGTGTGAGAAAGTCAATCGATAGCTCCACATACACCGTACCATGCCCCACACAAAGGCCTCCATCAAGCCATACACTTTTCAAAACATGTCCCCACCATCACCTTGACCAAGTCAACGACGGCGGCAAAATCAAAGGACAACAACAGGTCACTCAGCATCAAAAGATTGACCCCATGTCGACAACAATCTAGGGGCTTGCCTTCACCCTCGTACGCATCAAGAAAGTTCAAGCAGGGGCTTACCTTCGCCCTCATATGCTTCAAAAAAAAAAAACCTCAAGCAGAAGCTACAAAAAAAAGAGTTCAAGCAGAAGCTTCACAAAAAAAAAAAGAAATGAGGTCAAAGACCCAGCGCCAGCGATCAAGAGACAATGGATTCATTAAAACTGCCGTCAAATACGACTTGTCAAGGAATCACCTCAAGGCCCGTGCCTCATCATTCAACCTTCCGAGCCTTTTCATTAAAGGCCGCATGAATTTTCATGCCCTGGCCCCAAAGCCAAACACAGTTCAACCCCGAACTACGTCGACCTGAGATCCTTATCTTAAGGGAAACGTAGGCAACCAAAAATGGTCCGGTCATAAACACATACAAATCCACAAAATCGGTCTCATCAATGACCTCTCCTATACACAAACCTTCTTTCACACCAGACCAACTCGATCCTTGATACCGCTTGAATTTCTCCTCGTGATTAATCAAAGCATATCAGGTTTAATTGTTGAATAACCCAAACATCAACAAAGGGTTTTAAGCAAACATGTGATCAATGTGAACAAATCAAGTTTTCAGATGTCTCTACAAGTCTTCTTTTTCTACAAAATAGGAAAATAGAGCTAAACACAGATTTTCTGTCAGCAAGGGCTTCCATACACTTTTACAAGCTTTTCAGTACTCATACTCTCTCAAAAGAGTCAAACCCAAAAGCATTTCTTTTGTGCCTACATCAAATAAGGCATTCACACAAAAAGGGGACCCGTTCCCACCTTTTCAAAAATAAATATGCCCTTGCGAGTGTACATTACGAGTCATTTCTCCCACAAAAGAGAGTCGAACTACGTAGACCTGAGCCCCTCAAGGGGAACGTAGGCAGCCTTCATTAGTTCGGTCTAAGGAATACACAAAATTCCAAAAATTGACGCCACCAAGGCTCAGGAAAGAAGCAAGCAAGAGATTTTGCGTCTCGACAAAGCTTTAAAAGTAAATCACAAATCATCACAGTTAAAACACTTCTTGATGAGTTCAAGCACGGTCTACTCTCAAACTCACAACATGCTAAAAGACAGTTTAATACATTTAACAAACAATGTGTCTGCAATGCAATGAATGGATACTTAGGAGGTCATTCCGCGCGATCTGCGCTTGTCCCCTCGCCATTCTTCCCTCGTCCCCGGCGAGTCTTCTTTCGCTCCACGTGAGCCAGCTCTGCCTCTCTCAGTCCGAGATTAGGGGTCCTCCCCGTAGAGTCAAACAATCCAACAGCTCGCAGAGCTTCATTCGCCCGCGCTTCGGCCCGGATCTCCTCCCTGCGAGTCTGCAAAAGGGGACCTCTCCCCGCCAGTCTGTCGACGCTAGTCTCATAGTCAAATAAAGCATCTCCCGTGACACCCTGAGTGTTAACCCAAGCTTCTACACTCCTAAAGTCGTAGCTGAAATGGCAATCTTGCCCCGAAATCACCTCGCGCCTGCTCCCCAAAACCACTGGGGACTGCCCGACATGCTGCTCATCCAGGTACTCGGTGGTCAGCACAATACTCTCCCGACGTCGAAGAAGCACCACAGGAGGGAAAGCGGAATACTTCCATACCCTCAGAAAATACAAAAGAACACCTGGAGCTGTCATACAAAGAGGAGCTACCTCCGCAGTAGCAAGGTCATTCCAGCCCAACAAAGGCTCCTGCTTCATCCCGAACTGCCGGGAAACAAGAGACGGAATATAGAAGGAGGACCAAGACAAACCTGGAACTCTGACAACATAGGACCCTTCCTGAAAGGCCCTCCTAGTCTCAATTCCCCAATGAGGAACCCACCAACGGAGGGGATGCGTGCCACGTCAAACCATCCACCTTTCCCAAGCAGACTGATCCGTCTCCAAGACAAGAGGTCACCGAGCAAACGTCCACGGACTAAGAGATGCCGGAGACTCAGGCATGGCTTGGAGCCCCTCTCGCAACCATAGTTCAAGCAAAGCAGGGGCTTCCCCCATGCATGAACCGATCCCCCATCACCAGACGATCTACACCGAGGAAAGTTTCCCCCAAAGCTAAAGGAACGATGTCCTCGCCCGCTCAGCAGTGGCCTACCGCATCCGATAAAGCGCTGGCACACATCCCGAGGGGGCTGACCATGAAAAGAGTGGCTATCACTCACAAAGAAAAAGGGTACATCACTCCCGCCGTCGCTCATGAAACTGTCAAAGCTGCTTCAGCCCCCAACTGCTCAAGAGCCTTACCAAAGCCATTTCCGGCCACCATACACTAACTACAAGCATTTCAAGCTCGTGCGACATACACAGAACATAAAAAAAGGGGAGTAGAAACAATCCCTAAAGCAAAAAATAAAAGAGTTCATTACATGTGAATACATTGTGCATATAAATACAAATATTTTGTTGCTCTCCTCACTAACATGAACAGAAAAAAAAGAGTCCTACTCTGAGTCATCGGCACCACCGCCTGGTAAAGACTCCCACATCTCGGTGCCTCCGCCAGCCACCTCATCATCCTCGGTGAACTCAGCACCTTCCTTGACCGGATACTCCAAGACGTCTGTAGAAGTCAGAACGAAGAACGAAAAGGAAGACGAGCCATCCCTCCTCTCCTTGTCCAACACCTGAGACATCCCACGTCCTCATCATCTCAGCCAGAGGCCGCACCACGTCCTCAACACCTCAACAACTCGGTCAGAGGCGCCCCACGGCCACAAACATTTCAATAAATTCGATTTGAGGCGCCACCTCGCCCTCACTGCAAGTTCAGACAGAGGCGCCCTTGCCCTCACCACAAGTTCAGACAGAGGCGCCACCTCGCCCTCTCCGCAAGACCAGACAGAGGCGCCACCTCGCCCTCACCACAAGTCCAGACAGAGGCGTAACCTCGCCCTCACCGCAAGTTCAGATAAAGGAGCCACCTCGCCCTCACCACAAGTCCAGACAGAGGCGTAACCTCGCCCTCACCGCAAGTTCAGACAGAGGCGCCACCTCGCCCTCACCACAAGTCCAGACAGAGGCGTAACCTCGCCCTCACCGCAAGTTCAGACAGAGGCGCCACCTCACCCTCACTGCAAGTTCAGACAGAGGCGCCACCTCGCCCTCACCGCAAGTTCAGACAAAGGCGCTACCTCGCCCTCACCGCAAGTTCAGACAGAGGCGCCACCTCGCCCTCACTGCAAGTTCGAACAAAGGCGCCATCGCATCCTCATCATTTCAGTGACTTCGGTCAAAAAAGCCAGCGCGTTCTCAACATTTGAGCAACTTCGGTCAGAGGCGCCACACGTCCTCAACATTTTAACAAATCGATCAGAGGCGCCCCAGGCCCTCAAAGACTTCAACAATTCAGCCAGAGATGCCACCACGTCCTCTTCATCTCGGTCAGAGGCGCCACACGTCCTCAACATTTCAACAACTCGATCAGAGGCGCCCCATGCCCTCAAACACTTCAGCAATTCAGCCAGAGACGCCAACACGTCCTCTTCATCTCGGTCAGAGGCACCCCACGTCCTCAACTTCCTCCTCACAAAGGCCTTTCCTCCTGCAGGTAAACACAACAAAGGTATGAAAAAAAATCATACTTATGTCTTTAAATATTTCCTCTGTTACCTCGTAGTGAGATACGTTCCCCTGTCTCCCTGATAGATATCTCATATCTTTTAGTAAGATTACCAATCTCTTGATAAGATTGGTCATCCTTCACATAGGGTAGATATTTTTTAGAAAGATTACCCACCTTTTCGTAAGATTAACATATCTTTTAGTAAGATTACCCATCTTTTAGTAAGATTAGCTATCTTCTAGTAAGATTACCAATCTTTTGGTAAGATTGGCCATCCTTCACATAGGGTAGATATCTTTTAGAAAGATTACCCACCTTTTCGTAAGATTAGCATATCTTTTAGTAAGATTACCCATCTTTTAGTAAGATTAGCTATCTTTTAGTAAGATTACCAATCTTTTCGTAAGATTAGCCATCTCTCAACTTAGGGTAGACACCCCCAAACAGTCTCACATAGGGTAGACATCCCCAAAAAGTCTCACTTAGGTCCAGGCGCCATAAAGGGTCCCAACTTAGGGTCATACTCCTGAACTAGGTCACAACTTAGGTTCATACTCCCGAACTAAGCCTCGACTTAGGTATAGATGCCTTCACACAAACTTCAACTCAGGACATCACCACGTCCACTTCACACAAACTTCAACTCAGGACATCACCACGTCCACTCCACACAAACTTCAACTCAGGACATCACCACGTCCACTCACCACAAACCTCACTACTTCACCACAGGCAGCCCGGAAGGCTTTAAATCACTCAGTCTGGGAGACTGCATAAATCAGCCAAATAACTATCTCCAGCCCGGAAGGCTTTAAATTACTCAGTCGAGGAGACTGCATAAATCAGCCAAATCACTATCTCCAGTCCGGAAGGCTTTAAATCACTCAGTCCGGGAGACTGCATAAATCAGCCAAATCACTATCCGTAGCCCGGAAGGCTTTAAACCACTCGGTCAGGAAGACCGTATAAATCTCCCAAATCATTATCCGTAGCCCGAAAGGCTTTAAATTATCCGGTTCGAAATACCCATCTTTTAGTGAGATTACCTATCTTCTAGTGAGATTACCCATCTTTTAGTGAGATTATCCATCTTTTCGTGAGATTACCCATCTTTTAGTGAGATTACCCATCTTCTCGTAAGATTAACCCATCTTCTGGTGAGATTACCCATCTTCTAGTGAGATTACCCATCTTCTCGTAAGATTAACCCATCTTTTAGTGAGATTACCTATCTTCTGGTGAGATTACCCATCTTTTAGTGAGATTACCCATCTTCTCGTAAGATTAACCCATCTTTTAGTGAGATTACCCATCTTCTCGTAAGATTAACCCATCTTTTGGTGAGATTACCCATCTTCTAGTGAGATTACCCATCTTTTCGTGAGATTACACATCTTTTCGTGAGATTACCCACCTTTTCGGGAAATTATCCACCTTCTCGTAAGATCACCTCACACGCGAACTACGATCAGGCTTGATTCCCACTTGGGATACGTAGGAATCCTATCAAAGGGTCCAGCCAATCGACCTAAACGGTCACCTTAGGACACCACCACGTCCTCACAGTCGACCTCGGCGGTCACACGACACTTCAGGGCACCACCACGCCCGCATACACTCACAATTTCACGACCTCTGAACTACGACCAGGCTTGATTCCCGCTAGGGATACGTAGGAATCCTATCACAGGGTTCAGCCAACTGACCTAACCGGTCACACAATAGGACACCGTCACGTCCTCACGAACCGACCTACACGGTCACTTCCTCTCCCAGCACGCGATCCAGATCAGGACCCTTATCTTACCGACGACCCCACTTCCTCCGTAAGTGACGTCGTCGAGGGGCTTCTGTAAGTACCCAATCTGGATCGCTCTCAGCATACGATAAAACCAAAGGCAAACTTTCAGAGGTCATAACTCATTCATACGAACTCCGATTGAGACGTGCCATATATGGTTGGAAAGCTCTCGACGAGAGCTAGCTTGCCATCACAATTATAAAAGCATGGAAGGTCCATATGGAACTTCTTGCAGTTTTTCTCACACTATAAATAGAGGGCTCCCCCTCTCAAAATTTTCACACCTCCCTCTTCTCTTCTCCCCCTAAGCCTTCAGGCTCCCCCTCTAAGACCCCTCGGGGCACTCCCGGTCCCTTTCGGTTCCCTTCGGAGCCTTCCGAGCTCCCTCGCGGTGCTCTGAAGCCCTACCGAGCGCTCTCGAGACGCTCCCATGCTGCCCCGAGGCACTCTCGAGGTACTCTGAGGCCCTTCGTGGTACTCTGAGGCCTTGCCTGGTCTTTCCCGAGGCGTCCCAACCCTTTCCGAGCTAAACCGGCAATTCGGATGCACACCGAACCTCTGCCCGAATCCAACCAACAATCCTGACGTACGCCGAACCTCTGCCCGAATCCAATCGATGATCCCGACGCACGCCGAACCTCTGCCCGAATCCAACAAACGATCCCGACGCACGCCGAACCTCTGCCCGAATCCAACCGACGATCCCAACGCACGCCAAAACTCTGTCCGAGTGCACACTTGACAATCCCGAGGCATGCCGAAGCTCTGTCCGCAGACAACCGACACATCCCGAAGCAATCCCGGTCCGTCCCGGAATACTATTCCATCCTCAAACACTATTCCCCAGCGGAAGACAGACACGAACCAACATTGGTAAGGCTTCCTTCCTATACTATTTCAATACATTTCAATACGTAGTGTACAATGTAGACATCCAATACAGCATGCATTTTTAAAAAGCACACACACACACAACATTTAAAGAAAGAAAGGGTATCGAAAGACTCATTTTTACGAGGCGACTCGGGTGAGCTCTAATATTCTAATATTCTCTTCCCGAGGAGTAACCTGACCTCCGAACTCAAAAATCTCATCACACAAAAATAGTTTATTTTTAAACTGATGCCCTTTTTCAATGTTTTGGGCTTAATCAAAATGGCATGGCGACTCTACAAGCAAACACACAGGGAGACACCTCCTTCCAACACATAAAACGGAATGCCAGATGCCGGGGCACGATTGCGTTGCCTCTCGGATCCGGGCAATTCCCAACAACAAATGCGAGATGCCGGGGCCCGCGCGCGAGCCGGATCCGGGTAATTTCAGAGGTGTAAACATAACATCAATGACTTACTTGATATATTCCCCAACCTCATCACAGTTAAGAAGAACATACGTTTTGACCGCGGCAAACTCTTTAGCGGTTAACGTACGCGTACCAACCCGTTTGCCGAGGAACCGACCAGGGGATGAAAATACAGAGATGTTTCCCTTAGACGGAAAACCACCATCGTAATTGCGGCCAACCCTAGTCAATCTTGTATCAACATCAGGAGGAAAATATGTTTCGATAAAGGCAACAATCTCATCTATAATAGCAGCCTCTGAAATTGAGGCCTCGACCATGGCCCTATTGCTCATCTTCCTTTTCAATTGGCCTAGATACCTAAAAGTCATTCATAGATTAAAACATAAATAAAGTTAAAGAAGGTATATTGTTAACGCTCAAATTATTTAGAAATAGAATAAATTCAATTACCTCTCAAATGGATACATCCATCTGTATTGAACTGGACCACCGACTCTAGCTTCGTATGCCAAGTGAATCGGTAAATGCTCCATAGAATCAAAGAATGAAGGAGGAAATATCTTCTCAAGTTTGCACAAAGTCACTACGATGCTCTCCTCAAGCTTTTTCATGTGATCAACACGCAGTGTGGTCGATGTTAACGCTCGGAAAAACTCACTTAACTCTGTTAATGCCACTCGCATATTGTCGTGCAAGAGACCCTTGAGAGCAATCGGAAGTAGCCTATCCAGCAAAACGTGGCAATCGTGACTCTTCAAACCCTGCACTTTCCCCTCCTCTACATTAACACAGTTACCAATGTTAGACGCGTAACCATCTAGAAGCCTTAAATCCTTGAGCCATTTCAGGAGGAGGAGGAGTTTCTTTTCCTTTGTAAGCACGTATTGAGCCATCGGTCTAACTGGTTTACCATTGACGTGTACCAAGTCTAAGGCCGGCCGCTTACAGATTTCCTTAAGGTCCATTCAAGCTTTTTCGTTGTCTTTAGTTGTTGCCTTGAAATCCATTAACGTGTTAAAAACATTATCGAATACATTCTTCTCAATGTGCATCACGTCAAGGTTATGTCGAATGAGATTTGTTATCCAGTATGGCAGCTCCCAAAATATACTCCTCTTGGTCCAGCTATGGGTAGTACCAAACCCTTGTATTTTGGTCTTCGAAAACTTTTTCCCCCATCGAGGATCGGGTAATCTAGATACCTTCTCATAGACCATGTCACCACTTAAACGAATCGGGACCTCATCATGGTCAATCTTGTTCTTTTTAAACGCATTCTTTTGGGTCCTGAATGGGTGGTCCTCCGGAAGAAATTGTCTATAGCAATCGAACCAACATGGTTTTCCAGAGTGCGTGAGCGTGAAAGACTTTGTGTCACTCATACAATACGGACAGGCCAACTTCCCGTGGGTGCTCCAACCCGATAACATCCCATATGCAGGGAAGTCATTAACTGTCCACATCAACGCAGCCTTCATGCTGAAATTCTCTCGCTTGAAAGCATCCCACGTTTCGACCCCATCCTCCCAAAGCTGCTTCAATTCGTCCATCAAAGGTCGGAGATAGACATCAATGTTCCTCCCAGGTCGTTGGGCCGGGATGAATAACGACAAGAACGTGTAGGGATCACTCATACACAACCGGGCGGAAGATTGTAGACAAGTGGATATAACCGGCCAACAAGAGTAAGATTTTGCCCCAGACCAAACGGATTGAAACCATCAGAGCAGATGCATAACCATATATTTCTTGCTTCAGACGCAAAGTCAGGATAAGTCTCATCAAAGTGTTTCCATGCCTCCCCATCACTGGGATGAATCAACACACCCTCTTCACGCAAACTTTCCTTATGCCAACGCATTGCCTCTGCAGTAGATTTAGACGCGTAGAGGCATTGCAGTCTTGGAATCAATGGCATGTAACGCAACTGCTTATGTGGTTTGTTTTTCTTGTGTTTTGAACTCCCCCTACGATTTGGCTTATATCTACTTTGTCCGGAAATTGAACACTCTGTCTTCTGTGAATCTTCCTTGTAGAATAGCATGCAGTCATTCTTACACGCATCAATCTTTTTATAATATAGCCCAATCTGCCCAACCAACTTCTTTGTCTCATAAAAGTTTGTAACCATCTTATTCTCTTTCGGTAACATCCGCTTAATTGCTTTCATGATACGATTATAAGCAGACTGGATAATATTGCAATCAGCCTTTATGTTAAGGAGCTCAGCCACAGCCTCCAACACACTGATCTCACAACCTGGATAGACCTTCTCTTTTACAGAGTCCATAGCATCAATAAATTTCTTGGCTGCAGGGGTTGGTTCTTGCTGTTGGTTCTCTGACTAATCGAATTCAGGACCGGCTGCATCCCTAACCATATCTTCCATATTCAAAGGTGGTTCTTCATTGTCCTGAATAATAGGTTCGGGTTTGGGAGGTACATGAATATTCCCGGGGGGATTATTCGCAACATTTGTGCGTAATATCATTTGCTCACCATGACGAGTCCACCGTTTGTACCCAACTTCAAACCCGTTACGCAAAAGATGTTTCTGAGTATCGATCAAGCTTAGATACCTGACATTACAACAGATGGTGCATGGACACCTAATCTTACCATCTTTATTCATGTGACTGGGATTTGATTTAGCAAATTCAATAAACCCCATCAACCCTCTTATAAACTCATGATTGATACTGCAATGATTCGGCAACTTCCGCTTGTACATCCAACTACGATCATCGTTAACAGACATCACTCCTGCATTGCAATCCATATATTATACGTACACTCAATTTAATCGACGGATGAAAAAAAATTGGGATGTTGATAATTATTTGATTTCATAATATATTATCAATTTAGAAGTAATTAACGTATTATCATTCCCTAAATTTGAATTACAAACTTAAAAGCAACACAGATCTTCTTAAAATAAATTTAAAGCTTCTAACTCATATTTAACAATATATTACAGATCTTCTTAAAGTGTCTAGGAACTCGTTCCCGCTCCTGAACTCGAATCTCTACTCTTCCTCCGCCTCGGTCCCCGGGAGGTCTTTGGTCTAGGTATGTCGAATAAGTCAGTCTGAACTCGTCCTGGCTCAGGTATCGTGTGAGCCGGTGGATCAATCGCCCGGTAGCTCTCGCACGCTTCTTCCGCCTCAAGGCCTCTCTCGCGAGCTATCACTTCGGGATCATTTCTCAAAGCAGCCTTCTCCGAAGCTCCCGTCTCTCATAATCTGCCGCAATGTCGCCATGATTTCATCGTGGTTGCTCTTGGCCTCTATGTCTCTTAATGTCCACTGAAGAATAGTCCGCCCAAAATACTCTCGGCCGAGCCTCTATCATCACCGTATAGGACCTTGCCGCTCCTCGTACCATATCGTATACTCGGTGGTCGAAATGTGCTACCTCTAGTCTCGACGGAGTAGTGGTCGTATCGGAAGAAAGCCCTCTAGAAATGCTCTTCCAAAGAAATGTGTAGTCTGAGGCTCAGTCATAATCATCGACATGGTATTAGTAGTCAATCGCTTCTCTCAAAGTTCGAATGGTCTGCTGCGGGTATCCGTGCTTGTCGCTCACTAGAGATGGAATGCAAAAGGATGATACATATAGTCCCGGAAGTCAGACAATCACTGACCCATCCTGAATATCTCTCATAGTCTGCAATCCCCATGTCGGAATCCAATAGTACAGGTTTGCGGTCTCACATCGGGCCAAGGCCCAACCTCACATGCCAACTCTCGGTAGCGGCATCCTCAATATCTCGCGCTGTCCGGTCACCCAAGGTAATGCCGTACCCCTGCAGCGGTGGCGAGATCAAGCGCAATCTCTCATACGGCCACAATGATAGTAATGCAGGGCTGCTGAACCTATGTACTCGGATCCTCGGCTAATCTATCAATGCCGTGGTATGTCTCCGCTAGCAACGGTGGAATGATGTCCATCGCTCCTGTCCATTGAATATGCCGGATGTCAACTCCTCGATCACCTCTCAGCTTCCTGATGATCTCTAACGGCGTAGCTGGACACACTTCGATGTAGCCGCGAAGTAGTGCGCGAGACGGAATGAGCAACATGAATATATCTAAGGAAGTGGATAGATCAAACAGACTGGGGCTGGTCCGACTCAATCTGGCTATATGAGTCAAGTCTATGAATCTATCGTCAATGACAATGTGCGATACCCAGTCTGCTGATAATCCCAAGAATTCAGATAGTTACTCCGTAACTGAACGTCTGTCTCGGGGAAATGCCAAAGTCCTCGACTCAGCAACACCAGTCAGTGCTCGAAAATCCTCCATCATTGGCATCAGATCGTTGTACGATATGGTGAACACATGTCGCTCCGAATCCCAAAAGCACGAAGCAGCTCGGAGCAGATCCAAATCAATCTTCCAATCTTTTAGAGACTAGATGCATGGCATGCTATACCTCCTGTCAATAAGTTTCCGGTGTTGTTTTTGGTGAAAGCGCGAGAGTTCAAGAATGTCTTGTTGAAATTGATACTCTCGAGAAACAATTTCTCCATTGTAATGCTCCATGCTGCCTTAAATTGGGGCTGCTGGGATTTTTTACCTATTAATATTGTGAATAATTGTAAATTGTTAATATTTAAAATTAGGTTTAGAATTGGGGTTGGCTTCTTAGTATCAACAAATCTTGAGCTCTAGTTCAAACTAAACTAAAGGATAATGGTGTCCCTACCTAACCACCTACTCTATCCTTTAAGTGCCTGTTTGATAAACCTATCCCATCCCGAAATGCACGATTATATGAAATGCAAATATCACTTTGTCTACTTGCTTTATAATCCAAAATAAAGAAATTTCGGCTTTTGGATAGACCTAATGAAATGCAAATATCACTTTATAATCCGAAATGCACGATTATATGAAATGCAAATATCACTTTACAATGATGAATTAAATTAACATTTATAAACAAAATGAGAGTCGTTCTCATCCACAACTATCAAAACACTATCTCATCTTAGACCAAGAAAGACAGAGCAAACAAGTTCTCGACTGTTTGAGCAAAGGATTTTCTGTTTAATAAGAATTTTTTCCAGTTTCACTGTCCTCCTCTCTAAGGATCTCAAACATAACAGCCATGTTTGTGACAGTGCCTGTTTTACTCTTCACTGGTGTTATACGGTCACAAGTAAAAACAAGGTAACAGTATAACACCAGTGAAGAGAAAACAGAACTTTCCTCCATTTTTTTCAATCTCCACCTTCCATTTACTCAAGATCCTGATTGCAGAATCTTCCTCATGAGCTTGAAAGTTGGCTGTGTTGCACTCAATCTCACGGTTGCTTCGCATGTTTTCTCGCGGTTGCGAAGCAACCGTGAGATTGAGGGCAACACCGCCAGCTTTCAAGCTCATGAGGAAGATTCTGCAATTATGATCTTGAGTAAATGGAAGGTGGAGATTGAAAAAATTGGAGGAAAGTTGTGTTTTCTCTTCACTGGTGTTATACTGTTACCTTGTTTTTACTTGTAACCGTATAACACCAGCCAAGAGTAAAACAGTAATCACAAACATGGCCGTGATGTTTGAGATCCTTAGAGAGAAGAGGACAAACAAACCTGGAAAACTCTTATTAAATAGAAAATCCTTTGCTCAAACAGAGAGAACTTATTTGCTCTATCTTTC
Organism: Adenophora triphylla var. japonica; assembly: GCA_022495995.1. Classification (NCBI taxonomy): domain Eukaryota; kingdom Viridiplantae; phylum Streptophyta; class Magnoliopsida; order Asterales; family Campanulaceae; genus Adenophora; species Adenophora triphylla. Next base: position 189,860 of record JAFEMH010003985.1, read on the forward strand.
TTGATCAAAGATGGACGGATTTTGATAGGCGTGGGTGAAAGGCTCTCATCTTATTTATATTTTAAGATGTTAACCACCAACCACAATACCCTAAGGTGCATCTAGGGTGCCAGGATTGATATCAGGCGCTCAAACATAGGCGATATACATCACCGTCCGCGATGCCGTCAATCGCCCCAAAATGGGATCTAGAACCACTAAGGTAGTGTGCAGTTGAATATGTTACATTATTGAGACATTCACCCCCTTCCTCCCCCTTTGACTTTAAAAGACTTGAAAATTAGATATTTAGTAACTTATCTAATTGTTGCATATGTAACATGTTATGTTTACTAAATATGTAACATGTTATGTTTACTAAATATAACATGTTACATATTTGATTATGAGTACGGTTATTTATCGTTTTCTTTATAGTGGCATATGTTTTCTTCTATTCGTTAATATTACTAACATATCGTTTTCTTTTTGTCTTTTCTAATTCGGTATAACTAAATTGATTATTACCACCATTTAGATTACGCATTATTCGTTTTTTCTTTAGCTTTTTATCAATTATTTTTGTGATTTTCATAGATACTCTTTATTCTCAGTTATGGTTCTCAAAGCACATTTTATGATTTCAGGTACTACACCTTAAATGTTGGTTTACTTATTTACGCGACACGTATATACAGAAACTGTATCCTAGTTTGTTTCATATAAGGTGCATCTAAGGTGCCAGGATTGATATCAGGCGCTCAAACGTAGGCGACATAATCACCGTCCGCGATGCCGTCAATCGCCCCAAAATGGGATCTAGAACCACTAAGGTAGTGTGCGGTTGAATATGTTACATTATTGAGACATTCACCCCCCTTCCTCCCCCTTTGACTTTAAAAGACTTGAAAATTAGATATTTAGTAACTTATCTAATTGTTGCATATGTAACATGTTATGTTTACTAAATATGTAACATGTTATGTTTACTAAATATATTTTAAGATGTTAACCACCAACCACAATACCCTAAGGTGCATCTAGGGTGCCAGGATTGATATTAGGCGCTCAAACGTAGGCGATATACATCACCGTCCGCGATGCCGTCAATCGCCCCAAAATGGGATCTAGAACCACTAAGGTAGTGTGCGGTTGAATATGTTACATTATTGAGACATTCACCCCCCTTCCTCCCCCTTTGACTTTAAAAGACTTGAAAATTAGATATTTAGTAACTTATCTAATTGTTGCATATGTAACATGTTATGTTTACTAAATATGTAACATGTTATGTTTACTAAATATAACATGTTACATATTTGATTATGAGTACGGTTATTTATTTTTCTAGCTATTGAAGACGGAAGCTTGTAGAAACCACGCCATTTAAAGTTATAAAAAATTGTTGTTAATGTTAGATCATGTGTTGTCATGAATGTCATCCCAAGTGTTGCAAACCAGTGTTGCCACTGGTGTTGCCAAAAGTGTTGCCATTTGGAATTGGCGACACTGAGTTAGTTACTGTATTTTTCACAAATATTAATGGGTAAATTAATGTTTATATAACAGTAGTTAGTCACCTTAAAATGAGCTTAAAATCAGCAACGAAGCTTGACCCGGGCGTTAATCACGAAGAGGAGAAGAAATTAACAAATAAACATGTGTTTATTTGTTTAATTGATGACCAAGCCAGGAGATATTTTATTCAGCTATTCTGGGGGAGAACAAGTCAGAGTACAAGGCAACCAAATCTAAGAGGTACAAGCAAGAGAAGCAAGAGAAGACTAGGTCTCCTACAAAAGAGGCAAGTGGCATAAATGGAGGAAACAAACTCCAAACTGTTAGCTGATCATTTGAGTAGGCTCCAAGACTTTGTGGCCTATAAATAGTGCAGTGGATCTTCATTGAAGATCATCCAATTCAAACGCAAATCTGCACAAGAAAAGTAGAATTCTGCTCTCAAGTGTTGCCATTCGGTGTCGGCAACACTTTGTCCAACACTCGAATATTTCATATAGATTTTTATATTTTTGTGAGGTTTTGAGTGTTTATTTACCTGAGAGAATTCGTGTATGTTGTTCCTTATATCGGGGTTCGTTTATCATTAAGGAACAACCTCGACCTTGTATTGAATTCATATTATTAATAGAAAGGTCTTGCCTTTTAGGCACCCATCAAGTTATATATTTATATAACTTGATAAAAATTATATTCTTGTGTATTGCTTTAATATTTCCGCTGCAAATTATATTTATTTCTATTGATTTGTGCTTTTCTAGAATTGGTGAAAGTGTCGTCGTTAGTGTCATTAACACTAAGGACAACACCCGTGAGTTTCATCTCACCTTGTGAGTTTCGTCTCATAAGTTCTTAGCCATAGACAATTTCAATTGGTATCGAGCCTAGCACTTGATATACTAAGTGTTTAGATCCTTTTGTCATGGCTTATGATCCGCAAACCCTAATCAAAAGAGATTACCGGTTTTAGACGGATCTAATTATGCTTATTGGAAGATTCGCCTACGCTCGCATATCAAATCAATTGATCTTCGGGCTTGGCGATCTATTTTAAATGGTTATTCTGTTCCAATGCTTCCTCCGGATGACGATGGTGACGTTCAAGTCAAACACTGAATTCGAGTGGACAATTGAAGAGAATAATCTTGCTAGTTTCAATGAAAAGGCACGAATGCCATCTATGAATGGGTTGACATGCATATGTTCAAACTCATTCAAAATAGTCCCTACGCAAAAGATGCTTGGGATACTTTACAAAGATTTTGTGAAGGAGATGGCGGTGTCAGAAACAAAGCTTAGAGGTCTCACTAGTAGATTTGAAAGATTAAGAATGGGTGAAAACGAAGACATCTCGTCTTATTTTGAAAAGTTGATTGATATTTCAAATGCTTGTCAAGTATTAGGGGAGCCTTTTACAAATAAACAACTTGTTTCAAAAGCTATTCGTACTCTTCCCGAACGTTTTAATATTAAAGTTTCAGCTATTGAAGAGGCCCATAATCTTTCTACAATGGACATCAACTCCTTAATGAGTATTTTGAAAAACTTTGAGTTGAATCTCAATGAACAAACGGAGGCTTCTAAAGGCAAGAATATTGCCTTAAAAGTCGAATCTTCGGACACATGTGTGGACGATGAAGATGAAGTCTTCGAGGAGTTAGATGAAAATACTAGTGTGGCTTTACTTGCAAAGAGATATAATTCTATGGTTAGAAAATTTAACAAAGTGCAGGTAAAGGCTAAGGACCAAACGGCCAAAACCTTTAGTTACGTGCCAAGGAGAAGTCCTCCTCCAAATCAAAAGGATATCCCACCAAGGCGTGCATCCTCGGAAAAGATCCGGTCCGATCCTAAGTACATTGAATCTATTCAATGTCATGCTTGTTCCGGTTGGGGTCACTATGCCAATGAATGTGCTAACACCTTGAGAAAGGCGGGCAAAAACTTGTGGGTATCTCTTAGTGATGGAGAGGAGGAAGGAACGGAGAAAGAAGAATAGACGGAGCAAGTAGTCATGATGGCCACGGTAGAGGAGCTACCTTCGGCGAGAGTGTTACTTCAAGTGTCGTTACGGATTTGACAACACTTGACACAACATTGGTGACTTCTTCGAAAGTGTTGCCCCAAGTGTCGTCCGAGGAATTGGCAACACTTGGCACAACACTCGGCGGGTATGATTCTTTAAATGATCTTAATTTGCATGGTTCAAGTGATTTAAATTCAGAAGAGATTATAGAGGATGATCTTGATAAAGATGAACTTATTTGTGAATTAAAAAACCTCTATAAATCTCTCCTCGTGGAATGGAAAAAGGAGAATAAGATGGTGGTTTTCTTGAAAAAGGAAAATCGGGATCTTAAGAGCTCCTTGACTCGGCTAGAAGCTCAACTCAGCGGAGAGACTTGGATCTTGATAAAATCAAGGCCAAACTCAACCTAGCCGAATCCACCTTCAAAAAACTCAACACGAGTTCATCCAAATTGGATGAAATACTCAAATTGAGTAAGCCTCTGAAAGCTGGTCTTGGGTTCCAAGAATCACTTGAAAGTATTACCTCTTCCTTGTTTGATGTTGAAACTAAAAATTGTTTTGTAAAAGAGCGTGTCAAGGAAAAGGGTAGCACTCTAGTGATTCCTCTGATCAATCCAATGAGTGTGGATCTTGTCACAAAGCTGGACATTTAAAACCGGTGCATTTTCCTACAAAAGAAAATGTCCAGTCTTCAAGTGTCGCCTCAAGTGTCGCCGGTTTCTCAGAGGCAACACTTATGGCAACACTGGTGAACAGAAATCCAGATTTTCAAAAAAGGGTTGGTTACCCAAGGAAAAACTGAAATGCTATGTTGTTTATACGGCCTTAAGGACTAACATTGCGGGAACTTGGTACTTTGATAGTGGTTGTTCACGTCATATGGTAGTACAAAATCATTCCTAACAGTACCAACCTATTCAAGGAGGCTCAGTGACTTATGGTGGTGGAGGCAAGAGTGAAATAGTTGGTAAAGGAACACTGGATATTGTTGGTTTTCCTCCTTTGAAAAATGTCTTGCACGTAGATGGTTTACTTGCTAATTTAATTAGCATTAGCCAACTATGTGATGACAATTTGGAGGTAAAATTCAATAAAAATACCTGTGAAGTGTTTGATAACACTAACTTTTGTGTCATGACTGGAATAAGATCAAGTGATAATTGCTATACTGGTTGGTAATAAATCGATTGTGCAATTTGACAAAACTTGATGATATTAGGTTATGGCATCAAAAGTTAGGTCATTCTCATTATAGGAATCTTGAGAAGATTATCAAACATAATGCCGTCAAAGGTGTTCCTAAACTAGACCTCAAAAACACCGTGATGTGTGGTGATTGTCAAAAGGGTAAGCAAACTCGTGTTGCTCACAGTGTTGAACAACACAATGAGCAACACTCAGGAACAACACATTGTTTTCGCTTCTACATATGGACTTGATGGGTCCTATTGAGGTAGAAAGCTTGGGAGGTAAGAAGTATGTTTATGTGATAGTTGATGATTTTTCTAGGTTTACATGGGTGTATTTCTTAAGAGAAAAATCTGAAACTTTTGATAAATTTACTCACTTAGTCTCTAAAATCAAAAACATGTTTTGTTCTCCTATTTTTCGAATAAGATCGGATCATGGTAGAGAATTTGAAAACATCTCCTTTTCTACTTTTTGTAGTAAAAGGGGATACACCATGAGTTTTCGGCACCCAAAACACCACAACAAAATGGTGTTCTTTGAAAGGAAAAATAGGACTTTAATGGAAATGGCTCGTGTTATGCTAATTGCTAGAAATATTTCTAAAGGTTTTGGGCCGAAGCATTAAACACGGCTTGTCACACTACAAATAGAGTTTTCTTAAGACCCGGTACAACTATGACACCCTATGAGATTTTAAATGGAAATAAACCTACGGTTCACTATTTTCATGTGTTTGGGTGTTTGTGCTACATTTTAAATGACCGGGAATACTTAGGAAAACTTGATTCCTAAGAGTGACAAAGCCATCTTTCTTGGCTACTCTCAAAACAGTCATGCTTATCGTGTCTATAATTTGAGGTTAAAAGTGATTCAAGAATCGGTAAATATTGAATTTAACGATTACTTGAGTGCCACAGAGAACCGGTGATGATATACCTCGACTCTTCTAGAAGAAGTCGAACAAAGGGCTGGAACAGAATGCGATTCGGCCATTGCGGCCACGAGATTCAAGTGTTGCTCCAAGTGTCGCCCCTGAAATGGCAACACACGAGGCAACACGGGAGAACAGAACAGTGGCTGGAAATTCGAGAGCGGTGACTCGGAAGGAGAAGATGGATTGGTGTACCATCAAGGCGGGAGAGATCCCCCATTTCGAATTAGAAATTATCATCCCATTACTCAAGTAATTGGTGATGTTAATGAAGGGGTTAGAACAAGGAACAAGGAGCCGGTTGATTACGGAGATATGGTTAGGTATGTGTGTATGTCCTCCACATACTCTCGGGTAAAACACTCATGTTTTGTTTCCTCTGTTGAACCAAAAAATGTGATTGAGGCCTTAAATGATAAATTACTGGATTCAAGCTATGCAAGAAGAGCTTGAACAATTTACCCGTAACGAGGTTTGGTGTTTAGTTCCACGTCCTTTAAATACTAACATTATTGGAACTAAATGGATTTACAAAAACAAATCGATGAATTGGGTAATATTGTTCGTAATAAAGCTCGTCTTGTGGCTCAAGGCTATACACAAGTGGAAGGAATCGACTTTGACGAGACCTTTGCACTGTGGCTAGAATTGAGTCAATAAGACTTCTTCTTGCTATAGCTTGTTTTCTCAAAATCACATTGCACCAAATGGATGTCAAAGCGGCTTTCTTGAATGGGTACTTAGATAAAGAGATCTATGTTGAGCAACCCAAAGGGTTTGAAGACCCATTCCACCCGAGACCATGTATACGAGACTTGATAAGGCCTTATATGGCTTAAAACAAGCTCCTCGTGCATGGTATGGGCGTCTAACAAGCTTCCTTCTTGAATATGGATTTGTTAGAGGAGAAGCCGATAGGACATTATTTATTCTTAGGGAAAATAAAGAGATTGTCATTGCTCAAATCTATGTTGATGACATAGTTTATGGTTCCACATCTAAAACATGTTTACAAAATTTTGTGGAAGCTATGACATCTACATTTGAGATGAGCATGATAGGAGAACTTAATTATTTCCTAGGATTGCGGGTGAAACAATCGAATGATGGAATCTTCATCACTCGAGCAAGTATGCTAAGAGTCGGTGAAAAGATTTGGATTGGAGAGTGCCAAGAGCTCTAAAATACCTATGGGATCATCTCTTAAGGTAACCAAAGATCGGGCGAGAGGGAGGATGTTGACCCAACTCTGTATAGATCCATGATAGGTAGTCTTCTTTATCTTGCGCCGGTCGTCCCGATATAATGTTCGGCGTAGGTGTTTGTGCTAGATATCAATCTGCTCCTAAAATTTCTCACCTAAATGCGTCAAGAAAATCATCAAGTATGTGTGCGGGACAAGTGAATTGGGAATCTGGTTCACCAAAGACACTAATACCAACTTAGTTGGTTTTAGTGACTACGATTGGGCGGGGATATAGATGACGTAAAGAGTACTAGTGGGGGTTGTTTTTTCTTGGGTAATAATCTAGTGTCATGGTACGATGTCGCAAGCAAGCGTGTTTCTCTCTCATTGCTTGAATGCGAATATGTGGCAGCAGGGAGTTGTTGTTCACAACTAATATGGTTAAAACACATGCTTGATGACTATGGTCTTGATAGTAATATCTTGACCATGTATTGTGACAATTTGAGTGCTATAAATATTTCCAAAAACCCTGTACAACACTCACGCACTAAGCACATTGATATCCGCCATCATTTTTAAGAGATTTAGTAGAAAAGGAATTGATCCAAATAGAGCATATTGATACAAAACATCAACTTGCTGATATTTTGACCAAAGCCTTGGACCATGAGAGATTTTCAAGTTTGAAAAAATCTCTTGGTCTATGTTTTCTATAAATCTGTTAGTGTTGCCGTCAGTGTTACCAACACTGTCAGCAACACTTTGTATGAGTTGTACATTATCTTTAAAATTTTAAAAAAAAAATATATAGTTGTTTAATCCCAAATGGGGGGCATTTACTGACCTTTCTGTTCTAGTATGTGTACATTCTTAAGGTTAACATTTTTTATAAAATACCCCTTTGTGCTAAAAAGTGACAAAGTCACTCATATTGTTGTTGATATTGAAAAAGGCAAAGCTTGTGGAAATTCCCAAAGGGAATATAATGTAGTGTTTTATACTAAGTATTAGGGGCATGGAGCTCGCTACTACAGTGTACCCTACTTGAAAGGTATAAAACTTACTAATTGTAGCTTTACACTTTAATAAAAAACTCGGGGCACGGAGCTCGCTACTACGATGCTTCCTTGTAAATAAAGAAAGTGTAAAGTGTGCTTATAAATTGCCTAAGGAATGATAAGTTATATATGTTGAAAAATATCAAGGGGATTTTATTTAAAAATGTTGCCTTGTGTGTCACGCAACATTGCTAGTAACACATTAGTAGATGCTACATTAATTTTTATTTTCTTGTTTTTGTTTTTGTTAATTAAATTTTAAATTTCCAAAAGTCTATTTGCTTATATTTAGAGTTTGTGAAATTTAAAAGGTTTTTAGCAAAAATTTTTATTTTTGTCAATCTAAGTGTAATTTTGTAATATCTATTTATGGATATTACTAAAATTATGTTTAGTTATTATTAAAAATTATAAAAATTATAAAAATTAAAAAAAAAATTTTAAAAAAAAATGTCGGATATCAGCTTGAGTTTGTTGGGATTTTTGAGAGATAAGTGGAGATTTAATTAATTTGACATTGTCAAATCAATTAAATCCTACCACTATTCACTCATTAAAACCCACTCCTAAAACCCTCTCTCTCTCTCTCTCTCACCGTGTTCTCTCTCTCTCTAGGCGTTGAACAAAACCCTTCCCCTGTTCCCTTCGTCTTCATCATTCTTCTTCAATCTTCCATGGCAAGCCCTAAAAATTCTTCCCAAATTTCATCACCCATGGAGATTTCGCCTCTAGCTCCCTCTAGTGTCGCCTCAAATGTCGCAGTTCCCATGGAAATCTCACCAGCGACATTATCGGCCACACCCACAACCTCACCATCCTTAGAAATTGTTGTATATGATCCTTCTCAAATTCCAATTCCCATCAACCTTCCTGAAGCTACACCATCCTCAGAGCTCACCTTCGCCCCTCAGAAGAAGACCAAGAAGCGAAAGGCGGTTGATGCCTCGAGCTCTTTCAGGGGTGGAGTGCGTAGACAATCAGAGAGGATCAAAACTCGTTCGAGTCGAAGATACCATCTAATACGGTGATGATCCGGTGAATGTGGAGGATTCTTCAAGCTCGTCTCTCAACATTTCGTCCGAGGAAGGTTCGGACCACGCTTTTAAAGAGACAAAGGAGCCCTCATCATCTTCGATGAGGATGAAGAAGCCTGGATGGAAGATGAAGAAACCCTTGCTTTGAAGCTCGGTCAAGTTGAAGAAGAAACAGAAAATTTACGGTGGTGTCGCCCCAAGTGTTGCCGATGCAATGGCAACACAAGCAACACCTCTTTGCCAAGACCAAAGCACGATCGAGTTCTCCTTCCTATTCTCCTATTTCTTGGCACGAGGTACACTCTCCTAATCCCTCTCAAGATGAAAAATCAGATTATGAGTCTTTTGGATTTTATGAACGTCCATTTCTTTCGGAAGAATTTTATAGTGATGCGAGTCTTCATAATTTTGTTGAAGATTACGAGAAGAAAATTCTGAATGAAAAGAATATTTATGTGACTCAATTCAAGGAGTTAGGTGTGTATCGGTTTTGGAGGATAGGATGTTTTTGCCTACGGTGACTAAAGTGTCATCGTACATTGAAAGTGTGGTTAGGAACTTTTATGCTCATCTTAGGGATAATATTGATGATAGGAATACCCTCATTATGGAAAGATCTTTGTTAGGGGCATTATCTTTGATTTTAATCCTTTGATTATCAATAGAGCCTTCGGCCTCCCTAATGTCGAAGATGAGAGCTTGGAATATGATCCTCATGCCTTAGCCACCTTTTTAACCGGAGGGAGAATTACCATTTTGTCGATCATTTTAAGTCTACCTATCTCACTTCTTTGTTTAGCGTGCTACACAAGTTATGTATAACAAATTGGCTTCCCACGGCAAATGAAAACACCGTAACCTTTGAGCAAGCTAATTTGTTGTATAAATTAGGAAAGAAACAAAGAGTAAATTTTGGGAGACTTGTATTCGCTCACCTTGCTGCATGGGCCAAAAAGAAAAAGACCTCCTCCTTCATTTTTCCTTCCCTTATTTTCCAAGTCCTAATGTACCAAAACCTTAAGCCTTGGAATGGTGATAATCTTTCGGAAAGACCTGTGTATTATCGAATTACCAAGCACTTTGCTTGAAGGTGATAGGCACGGGGATTTACCTTGGGTTTTGGTTACAAATGCTCCTCCTGTTCTTGCCCACGCTACCGGTGTCGCCCCAAGTGTCGCTCCCGAAACCGGCAACACTTCGGCAACACCGCTCCCGTTATGGTTGATGCTTTGCGATGATTCTTAATTTTTCAATGGTCAAGTGAAGCACATTGACTCGATAATTCAGGGATGGTTGGATATGCGCACCGACATGATGAAAATGGTGGATTTAATTTCTTCCAAAATAGGGAGATAAGCCACCAAGGCGTGATGATGATGATGGAGGTGGGAATGGTGGTCTTTGGGCCTAGTGGGACAGCTGAGGGAGGTGAAGGAGCTGGAAATGCAGTTTAATGGTGGTTGGTTCGAATGGTTTGTGTTTTTGGTGGTTGGAAACAAAAACAATTTTATTTGTTTTATTTTGGTTTGTAATGCTTAAACAAATTTTATTTCTGTTTTTTTTTTCTTTGTTTCAGCTGGAATTTTCTTCAAAAGATGATGGATGGTTTTTGTTAAATGGTTGGTTGGTTGTTTAGAATTTAATAGTTAGTTTATTTAATTATTAAATTTCGTATTAAGGGGGAGATTTTTGTAAAGATTTTGATACTTCATTTGCTTAATGGTTGATGTTTTGGATTGAAAAATATTTCAAAACATTGCCTGAAGGTTGATGTTGCCTCTATCAAAATCTCGTGGCATTTTTTGTGGTTTTAGTTAAGTTTGACTAACTGTTTTTGAAAAGATCATCACATTGGTATTTTGTGAAGAAATCAGTAACTATGGGGGAGATTGTTAATGTTAGATCATGTGTTGTCATGAATGTCATCCCAAGTGTTGCAAACCGGTGTTGCCACTTTGGTGTTGCCAAAAGTGTTGCCATTTGGAATTGGCGACACCGAGTTAGTTCTTGTATTTTTCACAAATATTAATGGGTAAATTAATGTTTATATAACAGTAGTTAGTCACCTTAAAATGAGCTTAAAATCGGCAACGAAACGGCCCGGGCGTTAATCACGAAGAGGAGAAGAAATTAACAAATAAACATGTGTTTATTTGTTTAATTGATGACCAAGCCAGAGATATTTTATTCAGCTATTGCGGGGAGAACAAGTCGAGTACAAGGCAACCAAAGCTAAGAGGTACAAGCAAGAGAAGCAAGAGAAGACTAGGTCTCCTACAAAAGAGGCGAGTGGCATAAATGGAGGAAACAAACTCCAAGCTGTTAGGCGATCATTTGAGTAGGCTCCAAGACTTTGTGGCCTATAAATAGTGCGGTGGATCTTCATTGAAGATCATCCAATTCGAAAACGCAAATCTGCACAAGAAAAGTAGAATTCTCGCTCTCAAGTGTTGCCATTCAAATGGCCGGCAACACTTTGTCCAACACTCGAATATTTCATATAGATTTTTATATTTTTGTGAGGTTTTTGAGTGTTTATTTACTGAGAGAATTCGTGTATGTTGTTCCTTATATCAGGGTTCGTTTATCATTAAGGAACAACCTCGACCTTGTATTGAATTCATATTATTAATAGAAAGGTCTTGCCTTTTAGGCACCCATCAAGTTATATATTTATATAACTTGATAAAAATTATATTCTTGTGTATTGCTTTAATATTTCCGCTGCAAATTATATTTATTTATATTGATTTGTGCTTTTCTAGAATTGGTGAAAGTGTCGTCGTTAGTGTCATTAACACTAAGGACAACACCCGTGAGTTTCATCTCACCTTGTGAGTTTCGTCTCATAAGTTCTTAGCCATAGACAATTTCAATTGTGATTAATGTTTCCTACCATCTGTTGAATGACATTCCCAAATTTACTTTTTTGATAAGCGTTTTTATTAAGTTTGAGGAGGAATGGTAGAGACACATTTAAGAAAGATGTATACACTCTCATTCTTAATCTTACTTACTTTTTAATAGATATTTTCATCACTAAAGGACGTCCAAGGGGATAAGAATTCACCTGACATATTAAGTTTTGAATTATTTATGCTTTCAAAGAATTATTTATGCAATTATCTATGTGCCCAAATTTTTGGTATCGACTCGGCTGGGAGGAAGGGAGTATCCACTCATTCTTAATCTTACTTACTTTTTAATAGATATTTTCATCAATAGAAGAAGTTAAAACTATACCCTGACTGATTTTGATATCATAGGCCATGGAGTATGAGGGCTAGAATTCACACTGACCATACAACATCAAAGAATCAGTTCATAACCAATATGGAACAGAAAGTCATAAGCTAATATTCCCAATATAAGAACTCCAACACAGTATCCTAGGAGCCCAAATTCATGTCACTAATTAAAAGTCACAATAACCTAGAACCATTCTCTCTAATACCTAATGACTGCAAAGAACCCAAGCTAACTTTCTAACTAAATCGAAGTAAAAGCAAGAAAGGCAGTCATGGTTTATATATACTAATCAGCCATTTTCTGCAATGCACAAGAATCACATCAAGATCATCATATGAAACCACAATAACACATATATAGAAAATCATTATATCCATACAGGGATAAACACGAGATTGAAACAAGCAAAATACCCTTAAGAAATAACAAAGGCAGTTAAAATGTAGACTAAAGATCAATAGAAAGACAAGCATCAGTGTGGTGCATAAAACAAGGCGATTAGAACCATGCAAGCTAACTGATTTTCAATACCTAAACCTAATTGCAATACTAGGGTTTACTATAGAAATTTTATTCTAGATAGGATCCCTCCCCCACCCCCCCCCCCAAAAAAAAAAATCTAGTTAAAATTTTCAATGAGCCCTTTTCTTCATTATTTTATAACAGTGCAGCAACCTTACTGACTTTATTCCATAAATTGAGATTGAGTTAAAAATATATTCAAATCATAATCTTACTCCACTGAGAAAGAAATAAGTTTCAACAAAATTTGAGAAAGAAATAAGTTTCAACAAAATTTCTGCTTGAGAATGTAGATAAAATGTGTGCTTTCGTGTGGTTAATGTTGAATTATCATTTTCAATTTCTTAATCTCATGGTGCTTTATATAGCCTGTTAGTCCATCTTGACTAACATTTTTGGTATGCCCATGTAAACAATGCCACACTTAGAGAAAAAAAAAACAGAATGTAACCTAGTATTTAATTGTAGGCCTGTCAGAATGAACCCTAATTCCACTTCCAAAACCAAAATCAGAAAAATTTAACACAACAAAAAAGTTCACTGTCCTCATCAAAACGAACAACATCAACAAATAGGGGGTTCAACATGAAATCTCACCCTATCCTCGAATTAATCACTACGTATTTGAAAGAAATTGAAGCATTTACCTTGATTAGAGCAAGAGAGAGAAACACGGTGGAAACAGGGGTTGTGAGGACGCCGGAGTGCGAGTGAGACGCCAGAGTGCGAGTGAGACGGTGTGGAGAGGGTGGATGGCGACGGTGTGAGATCGAGGGAAGAGAGAGGTGAGATCGCCGGGTAGAGAGAGATAGCAGGAAGAGAGAGAGAGGGAAATAATGGCATAACTGATTTCAGAACCCCAAAATAAGTACTTATAATTACCCTCAACGACGGAATATTCCACCGCTAAATATTAATTATAGCGGCGGAATTTAAATTCCGACGCTATAATTAATATTTAGCGGCGGAATATTCCGTCACTACTAATCCGACGCTGGCCCGTTCACATGGATCGATGACGTGGCATGAACACCGACGGAAATTTCCGCCGCTGGTTTAATTAACCTCAGCGACGGAAATTTCCGCCGCTATAATTAATAAATATCATTAATAAATATCATTGTTTTTATTATATATAACATGAAAATTATTTTAAATTACTCTCAAAAAATAAATATGAGTCAATAAATATTATTTTTGAAAAAATAAATAAATCATAAATATTAATTAATTTTAAATTAATAAATATCATTATTTTTAATTATATAAAACATGACAATTATTCTAAATTACTCTCAAAAAATATATATGAGTCAATAAATATTATTTTTTGAAAAAATAAATAAATCATAAATATTAATTAATTTTAATTTAATAAATATCATTATTTTTAATTATATAAAACATGAAAATTATTTTAAATTACTCTCAAAAAATAAATATGAGTCAATAAATATTATTTTTGAAAAAATAAATAAATCATAAATATTAATTAATTTTAATTTAATAAATATCATTATTTTTAATTATATAAAACATGAAAATTATTTTAAATTACTCTCAAAAAATAAATATGAGTCAATAAATATTATTTTTGAAAAAATAAATAAATCATAAATATTAATTAATTTTAATTTAATAAACCCTAACCCCTAACCCCTAAACCCTAAACCCTACACCCTAACCCCTAAACCCTAACCCCTAAATCCTAAACCCTAAACCTCTAACCCCTAAACCCTACACCCTGACTGTGAGGACCCCAACCCGGAACCTAACCCGTGTCCCGAGCTAGAGCGTCCCCAATAGAACTCAAAGCACCTAAACTTCTTAAAACTTTGATTTAATTTACAACTTAAACATACTGAACATAACCATTTCAAAATAACTTCATTCCTCTCTACATGGGAGGAAGAGTTGAATAACTTAAAAAGTAACAACCTGTTTTAATTACAAAAGACTTTGGTTATAACGTAGAAACTAAGTTTTACACACACAAACTCCATAAAGGAATTATACCAAAATACATCTTCTACGCCAACCTATACGTACCCCGACAATCCCAAAATACCACGTCCAAACTCCTTTCCGTCCTTACTTGGCCGGTCCGCCTGTCTCAGGATCTAAAAACATTAAAGGGAGAGGGGTGAGAATAAATCTCAGCAAGCTATTATGAATGCAGCAATATGCCAAGTAAGATGCAACACATAACAAGGTACATCTCACATATTGGTAAAACAGTAAAAACCTTCTGTTACCTTTGTTTACCTTTCCCGTCTGAATCATAAGTCGTACCACTGTGGAAGTAAATACTCCACTCATTCTGTGAATGCATATCCACCAGAATCAATATCATATAACTGAGATAGTTATGATTATAACTCATCTCCCCGTGAACCTTAGGCATATTCACATCTTATAAGACCCGTGTTTCGTGGAATCATATAAGATAGTAGCAACTCTGTAAGGCTTTTGGCTCAATACAGATGCTATAACCCCGCCGTGGCCACAGGGGGAGAGGTCACAGTATAATGTAATCCGAGCACCTTATGGAACAATTTCTCATAAGTGATCGTATTCCATTATACCCCCAAAGATCAGCTGATATAAACACGCTCAAGCACATAATAGATACTTGAAATAACATCCACCAAAGGGATAATAATATATCAACATGGTAATGTATACTCATGCTAAATCAATACCATAGTGCAACATTCATTTAATATACTATACATAATACCATCAATGAATATGAATCCAAGTAAGGTACAATATAACCAATAAATCCACAAATGGGATAACAATACAGCCATACGATAATCATATCCACACTTGGGATAACCATGCAACCATATAATGAACATATCTACCCTTGGGATAACAAGTTAACAACATAGTATATAAATCCACACTTTGGATAATAATGAAACAATGTGATAAATACACATTCCCAAACTAGCACGATAGGGTAACATACAGCTTCTACACTATTTAAACCAAACACCAAGGATATGGGGCAAGTAAGGCCACTATGTATCATAAACCATTCCTACATAGTCACTATACAACCTCGAATAACCTTAATAAAAGTTCAAGATCTACTTCCCAAGTTTGAACTACTTTGGTGAAGTTACTAATCAAGCCTATTAACCATTTTCCGGACAATATTTAAACTACTTCCACTAATCCATTTTGACCAAATAAGTCGTCATTGCGTAGCCAAAGTATTCTACTTTAATCTAGGTTAAAAAGGTTTCATTTTGGTTCTAGTTTGAATAGGTTTAAACAGCTCTACGGTTGGTTCAAAGTCACCAGGCCAGGGCATGACTCGTGCCCTTTTGACCTTTCCCAGATTCATGCGTCCCTTAGCAAGGCACGACTCGTTATTTCCACAGGGCACGACTCGTGCCTTAGGGCACGACTCGTGCTCTTTAGCTCCATTTTTAATCAGCAAGGATGAGAAATTTATCACGACTCGTTAGCACGAATTGGCCATGGGCACGACTCAAGGGGCACGACTCGTGCCACGGCCAGAATCAGGTATCAGTGGCAGGTTTCCTTAGTAAATCCCAAAACCAAAACTTGAACCAAGTTTCTTCTAATTTGTGAACCTAAAAGGGATTTCTAACTTTGCTAATTCCATTCTAAACCATTTAACCCCAAGGTAGCATATCCTAAACCTAGATCATTTACCACTTGATTTTCCATCCATTTTACTACCATATTTCAAGATTAACCCTCTTAATCCAACTCAACCCATTTTCTTACACTCTTAATCAACTCTTATGAACAACAACATCATTCCATAACATTAACCAATTCCTCAACTCCAAGAAGGTTTCCAAAGCATCAAATAATCATTATAATAACAATAACAACATCCATAGTTCATGAACATTTAAGGAAGGGAAAGTCATAATAACTCACTTTAGCAAATATAGGATGGAATAAGGATTTTCTTGGCTTGATGTGCTCCCCTAGTTGCCCCGAACACGGAAGTACAATCGGATTGCCAAATGGAGAAGAATTGAATGCCCTAGGAACTTGGAAGGGGAAGCTTTCATGGAAGAGTTTCCATGGAAATTTTAGGAAGAAGAAAATGATGAGGGAAAATGAGGAGGAGGATGGAGGAGTATAGGGGAAGTATGGTAGGATATGACTAAGGAGGTGAATGAGAGAAAAATAAGGAGCATGGCCCCCCCATGCTTAATAAATAAAGTCTTTCTATTTCCTACACTCAAGCCCCTAAAGTTAAAGAATGAACTTCAACCCTTTACTTCTTTCCCCTACACAAGAAAAACCTAACTACTCACATTTTATTTATTTTCAATTAATATACCACAACAAAATACTTTAACTTATTTCCATTTTATCCTAAGCTTTAGAATTATTTCATAACCATCTCATTTTAACATAGGAAATCAAGGACACAAAATGAACACATAAAGTCAACAATAATATAAAAAACATATAATATGATACTAAAATAGTGCCTAGGGTTAGGGTCGTTACACTAACCCCTAAACCCTAAATCTTAAACCCTAAACCCTATACCCTATACCCTATACCCTATACCCTATACCCTATACCCTATACACTATACCCTATATACTATACCCTATACCATATACCCTATACCATATACACTATACCCTATACACTATACACTATACCCTATACACTATACACTATACACTATACCCTATACACTATACCCTATACACTATAACATATACCCTATACACTATACCCTATACCATATACACTATACACTATACCCTATACACTATACACTATACCATATACACTATACCCTAAACTCTAATTCCTATACCCTATACCCACTATACACTATACCCTATACACTATACCCTATACCCTATACACTATACCCTATACCCTATACACTATACACTATACACTATACCCTATACACTATACACTATACCCTATACACTTTACCCTAAACCCTAAACCCTATACCCTATACCCTATACACTATACCCTATATACTATACACTATACACTATACCCTATACCCTATACCCTATAGGGTATAGTGTATTTGGTATAGTGTATAGGGTATAGGGTATAGGGTATAATGTATAGGGTATAGGGTATAGGGTATAGTGTATAGGGTATAGTATATAGGGTATAGGGTATAGGGGTTTAGGATATAGGGTATAGGGTATAGTGTATAGGGTATAGTGTATAGTGTATAGGGTATAGGGTATAATGTATAGGGTATAATGTATAGGGTATAGGTATATAAGTGTATATAAGTATAGGTATAGTATATAGAGTATAGGGTATAGGGTATAGTGTATAGGGTATAGTGTATAGGTTATAGGGTATAGGGTATAGGGTTTAGGGTTTAAGGGTTAAGGGTTTAGGGGTTAGGGTTTAGGGGTTAGGGTATAGGGTATAGTATATAGGGTATAGTGTATAGGGTATAGTGTATAGGGTATAGGGTTTAGGGTATAGGGGTTTAGGGGTCAGGGTTTAGGGGTCAGGGTTTAGGGTTTAGGGGTTAGGGTTTAGGGGTTAGGGTTCAGGGGTCAGGGTTTAGGGTTTAGGTTTTAAGGTTTAGGGTTTAGGATTTAGGGTTTAGGGGTTAGGGTTTAGGGGTTAGGGCTTAGGGTTTAGGGTTTAGGGTATAGGGTATACTCCCTCCGTCCCACTATACTTGACACTTCTTTCCATTTTGGGCCGTCCCACTTCACTTGACACCTTCAAAAAATAATCAAGTTTTTATATTTTTATATTCACTCTATCCCACCACTCATTCTCTCTCTTCATTTTCCACCACTCAATTTATTCAACCAACACTACTATTTACCCCACTCATTCTCTCTCTTCATTTTCTACCACACATTTTTTTTATTTTATTCTTTTTTCTTAGTTTTTGAACCCACCCCTTGGGTGTCAACTATAGTGGGACGGAGGGAGTATAGTATATGGTATAATGTTTTCAGTTAGTTTTTTGAAATTTCAGTCAGTTTTTTAACGTTTCCAGTTAGTTTTTTAGAATTCCAGTCAGTTTTTTAACGTTTTCAGTTAGTTTTCTAACGTTTTCAGTTTGTTTTTCAAAATTTCAGTTAGTTTTTTGAAATTTCAGTCAATTTTCTAACGTTTCAGTTAAATATTTTAATGTTTTTCAGTTAGTTATTTTGTTAATTAGTTCTAAAAATAATTAAAAATTAAATTATATAATCACCGACGGAATATTCCGTCGCTGATAAATTAAAAAAAATTAATTTATCAGTGGAGGAAATATTTCGTCGGTGTTTAATTTAAAAAAAAAATAAAAAACATTTAATTTCACCGATGGAATATTTGCGGCGCTGATAAATTAAAAAAATTATTCAGCGGCGGAAATATTCCGTCGATGTAATATTGCAAAAAAAAATATATATATATTTTATTTTCACCGACGGAATATTTCCACCGCTGATAAATTAATTTTTTTTAATTTATCAGCGGCAAAAATATTCCTTCGGTGTATTATAAAAAAATATATTTAATTTTCACCGACGGAATAATTCCGTCGCTGATAAATAAAAAAAATAAAAATATTAAATTTTCACCGGCGGAATAATTCCGTCGCT
The DNA here is from genome assembly GCA_022495995.1 of Adenophora triphylla var. japonica. Taxonomy (NCBI): domain Eukaryota; kingdom Viridiplantae; phylum Streptophyta; class Magnoliopsida; order Asterales; family Campanulaceae; genus Adenophora; species Adenophora triphylla. The sequence continues at coordinate 209,170 of JAFEMH010003985.1, forward strand.
GATAAAGAAATAGCGACGGAATATTTCGTCGGTAAATTTTGCGCCAAAATAGTGGCGGTAATAAAACGAATATTCGAGGAATATTCTTTTTAGCGACGGAATTAAATTTCGTCGGTAAATTTGACGCCAAAATCTTTCCGTCGCTAAAGCTTAATTTTCGTAGCTAAATAGCGATGGAATGAATCCGTCGCTGTTAATTCCGTCGCTAAATCACCAGTTTCTGGTAGTGAGAACATGCCATTAACCGTTTCTGGCGCCAACTTGCCATTCTGGAACCTTCCAAGGTAATTCCTCTTAGGTCCAAAATGGTTTAATTCCCTGTAGGTCCTTTCGCATGGAAAAATACTTAAAAGTACTTCCTTCGCAAGAAACTTATAAAAAGTTTTCGGAAGTCTCGGAATGGACCGGAAATTTACCAAAACGCCCCCTAATGCAATTTTATCATATTAAAATGCACCTATAAAGGGTCGCGAATTGGATTGGCATACTCACAAGGGCCGAGGGAGATCTAGCCGAGGTAGGGCTTACACTCATAGGCCCAGACAAGTTAAGGCCGGTGAGCCGATGTTAGAGGAACTGTATTCAAAATACAGAGTGCCGAGGGAGGAGTACAAACCAAGTTATTTCCTCCATACTACCTTTGAGACGGAGGAAGAGGAGCATCAAATCTACTATAGCCTTAATGTTCACTTTTTCTTCAAACAATTCCAGCAAGGACTCCGACTCCCCTTAGACCCCTTCATCAATGAATTCACAGGAGAAATGCAGGCCGTCCCGGCCATGCTAGGAGCCAATGTTGTTAGCTTCCTCGTAGGTTTCATCGTCCTATATCGTAGTTTAGGGTTTGAACCTACCCAATCAGGCTTCCACCATTTTTTCACAATAGGTTACATCAAGGACTCCAAGCTCATAATGATAAGGAGTGACCCCAAGAAGCCCAAAATCATCTTTCCCATGTCAAGCGAAGTGTCTGGCTGGGATAATCATGTCATAAGGGTTGAGAGCCGACAGGGCTGGGAGTTTGCTGCCCTCACGGAGCTTCCTTCTACGCCTAAGGCTCTACTGAAAGCTGAGTGGACCGAGGCGTTGATAGCTCGGCTAACAGAATTTGTTGAGGTAGGCCTCCTCGATTGGTCAGCGTTGGAGATGGATGATAGATACTATATCCAAGTTGGGATCCTGCCAGGACCTAGGGACGGTCTGGAGCCCCCCGTCCCCATTACTAGGGGAAGGAGATTTCCTAATTTGAGGATTCATCTCGGCCTGGTTTTCCACTCAGAGTATGACCGCTGCAAGCTTGATCCCAAGGATCAATGTCTGAGAGAGGACGATGTCGTTGGCTGTAATTATTCCTCCTTTCTCATACTTTCATATTTGTAAAATTTTCTTGTTATGTACCCACGCTGAATGGTCTAACTGATTCTTCCTCGTATATACAGATTTGACCACCGAGCAAGAAGAAGAGATGTCTTCTAGGAACGATGATCCCCTTGCTTTGGCAAAGTCAAAGAGGAGGGCATCTAAGACCTCGACCATAAACCAGAGGTAGGCTGACGCCACACGTCGCCAAGTTATTCTGGCCACAAAGGAGGTTGTCGCCATCCCATTCAAGCCGGTCGGGGAGGCCATTGACGAGAAGGCCTTGGGAGGCCAGGAAAATCAATTGATATAGGGGCATAGCCCCTAAGTTCCATATGTTAAAGCTGAGAGGCAAGATGATCCACCTGCTGTTGAGGAGTCGAACCTCGTCTATAGGTCGTCAGGTCTGAAACGGCCATCTTCTGGTGCAGCTGAGGGGGAAACTTCCTCGAAGAGGGCTGTTGATGCCTCCTCGTCTCCAATGATCACCCCTCGAACCATCAAGAATTATCAAGAGGCCGAGCAGCTAGCCAGGCAACTTGGCCTCCAGCCAACCCTTAAAGGCCTAGATGTGTTAGTCCGAGAGGGTCCACAGGTCAGGCTGGACCGAGCTGTCGTCCAAAAGGCCATAGACGAGGAGTTGATGGATAGGCTAATCAAGGCCAAGCCTAGTAAGGAAAATATGGCCAACCGAAAAGGCCTTATCGTTAGCGAGGTAACCTCTTCATCATTTCCTCCTCAAATTCTTTACTTGCTATTTTTGCTGACATCATTGTTCTTGTGTTGTAGCTTGCCACCATGGTCGTTTACGAGACCGTTCACAACAAGGCCGTGGATGACCATAACTCGAAGCTCAAGGCACGAATTGGCAAAGGTGAAGCCGATGTGGCCGCAGCTGCTAACTCTTTAAAATTGCTGAGGGAAGAGCTGGAAGCTGAGCGAGATGCCAGGGCCAAGGCTGAGCAGATGGCCGAGGAGGCCAAGGTCTGAGCTAAGGAGGCCTCAAGCTCAAGGAAGCCGAGATGACCGAGCTGGAGAAGCTCAAGGTCGAGGCGATGCAGAAGGCCGAGATGGCTATAGATGACAGGATGGAGCTGGAGGCAAGCATTCCCTCCAAAGAAGAGCATGCAGTTGCCCAGTTCAAGGATAGCCCGGCCTTTACTGATGCCATTAATGAAAAGACCGCCACCATGTTCATGGATGGATGGCTATATGCACTTGGCTCGGCGTCTTATGGTGGATGCCTCTCACGGCTTAGACATGTCGGCTATTGCTCGGCTTATCTGCCAGGACGGGTACGATGAGGCAGCTCCGTCTCTTCACTACCTTGTGCCTTACTCAGATAATGCATTGAAGGTTATTACCCACCTTAATGCAGGGGCTAGTCGTGAAAGCATGGGTTCCTCCTTCCGTCCATCCAGACAATATCAACACTCTGATAGAGAAAATCGAGGATGAGATGGACATGGAGATCGAGGCGATAACCGCCGAGGATTCGATCAACGAGGAAGCTCAAGTCGATGCTCAGACTCAGCCTATTAATACTTCCATTGATGTCGAGCTGCATGCTGATGCCGAGACGTGAGCTTTCTTCGAGGAGCCCTTTGAGCGGACTTGGAATATTTAGCTCTCATGTAATAGATAGGGCATTTGTAATTCACCTTTTGAATATTAATGAAAATCCCTTCTTTAATTAACATCATCTTTAACTTTATGCTTTGATATATGAACTGCTTATTTTAGTACTTGTTTGTGGTTTTTGCACAAGTACAAGCCTATTTTAGGAAGCCGATGGAGGGTTTCTCGTACGTCACTTCTTGTCTAAAACAAGGAGGCTAGCTCGGTTTTTGACACTTGGCAATTTTGCCTGCTTGGGTCATTAGGTCGAGGAGGGTTCCTCGATCTTGACTATTGGATTTCTTTTTTCATCTCTCTATGACGAGGAAGATGACTCGTACATAGGTCTAGGATGGTTCTGCTGGTAGTCGTTAGGCCGAGATGTTTCCTCAGCAAGATGTCAGGCTTCCTTCTTTTTCATCTCCTTATTCCGAGGAAGGTGACTCGTACATAGGTTTTAGATGTTGATTGCCAGTAGTCGTTAGGCCGAGGTGTTTCCTCGGCAAGACGTCAGGCTTCCTTCTTTTTCATCTCCTTATGCCGAGGAAGATGACTCGTACATAGGTCTTGGATGGTTTTGCCACTTTCGTCGTTAGGTCGAGGGGTTTCCTCTTCATGACGTATGGCTTTCTTCTTTTTCATCTACCTTATGCCGAGGAAGATGACTCATACATAGGTCTTGGATGGTTCCTCCGCTTTAGACGTTAGGCCGAGGGGTTTCCTCATTGTTACGTAGGGTTTTCTTATTTTTCATCTACCTTATGCCAAGAAATATGCTCGTACATAGGTCTTGGATGGGTTATGGTGGGAGTTTATCCCCTTGAAGGCCGAGGAGGATGCTCCTCATCATCCAGTGTTATCTTTGATAGTTGCTTTGCATGTTGAAGAAGTAAATTTCATTAACTGAACTGATTACTTTAAACTGCAATCCTACCTTGCTAGAAAAATAAAAAAACTAACAAAGACTAATAAATTACATAAAAACAGACTAAAACTAATTATAGTATTCTGCTCTTGCTTTTCCGGGATCTTCATTTATTTGCTAGGTCTAGACCTGGTAGTCCGCTGACTTTGCCATAATTTGAATTTGAATTCATCGTTGTAAGGGTAGCCAACTCAACTGGTTCGTCTGCGTCCCGCAGCTCTCCTTATCTCAAGTCATGGGTGGCCCTCGAGTTCTGGCCATTGACGAGATGAGGGGCTGTATCTAGGACGGACAAAACTGTATCATTGTTGTCTTTATGACCATCTAGTATCTCACTTCCAACTAGTTCGTCTGCGTCCCGCAGCTCTCCTTTTCTCAAGTCAGGGTTAGCCCCAGAGTTCTGGCCGTCGATGAGATGAGGGCATGTATCTAGAACGGACAGAATTGTATTGTTAGGAGAAAAACTAATGGAGTTTGGCCCTAGGAGGACTGTTTTCTTCGTCATCCTCCTTATCTTCATCATCACTGTGCTCCTTTCTCTTTCGCTTGTTATCTTTTTTCATGACATATCGATCGAGTTTGCCGTCATCAACCCACCTTTGGATCATCCTTTTGAGAGAGATGCAGTTCTCAGTGTTGTGACAATAGTATTTTTGGAAATCACAGTACTTAGAAGGGTCACGTGGATATTTTGGTTGGTCACTGAGTGGATGAGGAGCTGGAAAATTCACCAGCTACATGATTTCGGTGATAGGCTTGGTGAGGGGGTAAAGATTTCAACCTTTTCAGTACCCCGTGTTCTATTAATCCCTTTGTAGTTGTTTCCATTAGAAGCATGGTGAGTTCCAGCTGTTTCTGTTTCTTTCTTGTCAGATCTCTTTTTACTTTTCTCCTCCGCCATGGCAATTGCATAAGCCACATTGTATAGGTCAGATTTTGACTTGGGCTCTTTGGTGGAGAGTTCGTAGATCAGTTGTTCGGATCTAAGTCCGAAATTGAAGTAGACAATCACCTCCCTGTCGGTTAGGCTTTCTTCTACTTGGTCCGCCATAGCCCTGAATCTGTTATAATAACTCAGAGTAGTTTCATTCTTTCCTTGCTCGATGTTGGCAAGGTCAGTCAACCTCTTCTTCCTCTTCCCTGTCGTGGCAAAGTGATCTAGGAACTTCCTCCTCATATTCCTCCAGCTATTAATGCTTCCCTTTTTTAGCTCACGGAACCAGGTCAAGGCTGTTCCGGAGAAGGTACTTGTGAAAGCTTTGTAGAGAATGTCACCTGCTTTGGTGAGGAGGGCCATAGTAGATTCAAAGCTTTGCACATGGTCTCGTGCGTCAGTGGTTCCCTCGTACTTGTCAAAGCGGGGAATTTTAAGAGCGGGATTAGGAGGGAGATCATTGATTTCTTGTGAGAATGGACGGGTTGCACTTGTGTCATCTTCTTCTGTTTCTTTCTTGCCTAATTCCATCGCATCAAGTCTCTTTTTTAACATAAGTAATTCTCTGGCGTCAATACCAGAGCTGAAGTGAGAGCTTCGGTGAAAACTCCTATGGGACCTTTCTCTTGGGTGACCATTCACCCTGCTATACTCCTCATCTTCCCAGTGGTTTTCTCCTCTTCTGGAGGGCATTTTATCTTTCCTTTATTCTCTTTCTTGGAGAGTAATTCTGTGACGAGGGGGGCTCCTGTGAGGGCTCCTATGACGAGGAGGGCTTCTAGGCCGAGGAGGGTAGGTGGGATGAGTTGGAATGTTATGACTAGGAGGGGAGAAACGCCAAGCCTGACTGAGCCTTGCTCGTAAGTCAGACGAATTTACCTCCTAGTCCCTTGGAGTCTTCAAGTGGCTTCTTAAGTCTACCACCACATTCCTTTCGTTTTCATGATTTTTTGACCGAGGACGAGAAGGGGCATCTCGGAGGTTTTGCTTAGACCGTACAACAAGCTCATGGTGAGGAGGATTTTGGCCACGAGGAGGACTCCTGTGACTACCCCTTCTTTCACCCTGATTTCCACTCCACGAGAATCTCTTGTCTTTGCAGGCCTGATGAACTCGGCCAATGAGTGTTCTGGATCCAACTGCAATAATGCATTCTATGTTTCATAAATTCGCTGCAGCGTCTCCATTTGTTGGTGTAGAAACGTATAACGGTCTATCTGCTGGGAAGATGTCACAGTTGTTCCTTTATCAGTGTTCCTCGTCTGGCTACCAGGTCGTCTCCATCGCTTACGACGAGGAGGATTGGCCACAATCACCTCGGCAACTGGCTGAGTCTGAGGACGAAGAGTCATGCCGAGGGGAGGCAGCCCGTCGATCAGAGGTGGAGGAGGAAAGTGTCTCTCCATTGGCAAGAGGTTGACCAGTCCTCATGTTGACAGGAATATATCAACATGAACCCTCTCATCATTAGTAATACTGGTAGTGCGATCTTCCATTGGAACTAGAATTACGTTTCAAACCAAATTCTTATGAGAGTCACAAATCCAACGAAATTTTCAGAGGGCCCAAATTTCCAAGAACATAATTTCCAGCAAACGGTTTTTCAGGCCAACTTTCAGGCAAAATTCCGGTGAATAGATTTTTCAATCCAACAATTTTCCAGTCAAATAGCAATTTTCCGGCCAAACATCACTTTTCCATCCAAACAGCAACTTTTCCGGCCAAAAGAGAACAGATTTCGAACGAAACAGATTTTTTTTTTGCCAAAATAAAAAGATTTCAAGCTTATTCAATGGGTATTCGAATTGGTTCCCGGCAATGGAATCAAACTGATGATGCCAGAAATGTTCGGATCAGCCTAAATCCGGCAGTTGGTTATATCCCAGCGATTGAATAGCCTGAAACAGATGAACAAACACGTAAACTAAGCCGGGGCTTCTCCGACGAAGGCCCTCCGGCGTGAGAGTAAGTATTTGCTTTGTGAGAGAGGTGAAATCCTCGCTCAATACTAGAGATTGCGTCTTAAGGTAATCGGTAATAGTGGTACAAATAATCAGACAACAGGTTTGGATGGCGGAAAGCAACATGGGTTCTAGCAATAAACAGAAGAAGAAAAAGTCTTCTGGCAAGAAGGGCCCGACCCCTGATGATATTTGTAATTACTGTAAGGAAAAGGGACATTGGAAGACAGATTGTCTAAGGAAAAAGCGAGGCGAGCCTCCAAACAGCAATGAAGCTAATGCTACTGCAGTTGATACGGGCATCTCTGATGGGGATTATGCTCTAGTGATAGAAGAGTCTGCAAAACAGTCGGATGCGTAGATTCTTAATTATGGGCTACTTATCAAATCAATCTGAAGAGAGTGGTTTACAACCTATGAGTAGGTGGATGGTGGTAATATTCATATGGCTAACTGTTTTAGTTGCAGGGTGGTTGGTATTGGCTCTATCAAGCCGCGGGCTCATGGTGGTAAGTTCTGAACTTTGAATGATGTAAGGCATGTTCCACAAATGACAAGAAAATGATATCTCTTACTCAGCTCGACGAAAAAGGGTACAGTTTCAAAGGTAATGGTGAAGCAGTTTATGTCTGCAAAGGTTCTAAAGTGATTTTGAGAGGTCTTGAGCGGGGCTCATTGTATTTCATTCAAGGAAGGACGCTTTATGGGTCAGTATTGGTTGCATCATCTGAAGTGGTAAAGGAGGATATAACCAAGTTGTGGCATATTAGGCTTGGACACATGAGCATTAGAGGGATGCAGATATTGGCGAATCATGATCTTCTGTGTGGCCATAAGGTCAAGGACCTTAAGTTTTGTTAGTATTGTGTACTTGGGAAGATGCAACGAAGCAAATTTCCTAATGGGGTTCATAGAACGGATGGCAATCTGGATTACATTCACTCGGATTGTTGGGGACCTTCACATTAGGAATCATTCAGGAGTCATATATATTTCTTGTATATGATTGATGACTACTTGAGGAAGACTTGGGTGATTATTATGAAGCATAAAAGTGAGGCTCTCACCAATTTCAAACAATGGAATACATTAGTGGAGAATCATACATGGAAGAAGATCAAGCGACTCCAGACAAATAATGGGTTGGAGTTCTATAGTACTGAGTTCGATGAGTTCTGCAAAGAAGTGGGGATTTCTATGCATCTCATTATCAGGAGTACACCCAGCAGAATGGTTTCGCATAGCGCATGAATCAGACATTGTTGAATAGAGCAAGGTGCATGCTAGGGTTTTGCATAGTGGGGATTTCTATGCATCTCATTATCAGGAGTACACCCAGCAGAATGGTTTCGCATAGCGCATGCATCAGACATTGGAGTAGGCATATAAATAAAGTCTACCCCTAAACATATTTGCAGTTCTCTTGCTCATCTGTTTTCTAGATCTAGGGTTTGCACAAACATAAATTCTTGTACCTAAGATTCGTGCACTAGATTAGAGATCGCAATATGTGATTTCCACTTGATAATAATATTCTCTCCATCTGCCCGTGGACGTAGCCAAGTTGGTGAACTACGTATATATGTGTGTTATGTTATTGTTGCTTGTTTTCTATCTTCTAAATAGACTTTGTTCTAGCATATATAATATTATCGAAGATTCTCGTACGAAACTGCCAAAACTGTTTCATCCTCAACTCGCCATATTTCAGTGATAAACTCAAAATCCCACCCTCCACGTAAGAAACTGCCAAAATAGTTTCATAGTTGGCTCACTATATTTCAATTGAAAAACCCAAAACCCCATACTACTCGTAGGGAACTGTCAAAATTGTTTATATTTGGCTCACCATATTGTAAGTGCTCCAATTTGAGTTGGTAGTTTTTTCGTTAGAAAGTTAACGAAAGTTTTAACATTTCTAACATTTCTAACAATCTCTAACCTTCCTAACCAAGCAAGAGTAGGTTAGGGTTTGCCATTTAAAGTTAAACCAAAAAAGGAATCCAAAAAAGCAAAAGAATTAAGAAAATCCCAAAAGCTTGACAAGTTGAAAAACAATTTCGCCGATATTTTGAAAAAATATTCTTCTGTTCAAAGCACAGAGCGGCATTTAATGCACCGGGCACGTTTACAACCCCGTCCGCGCGGATATGTTTGATCCTCACGAGAGGGCTATAAATTAAGCCCTCCTCTCTCGGTTACATAACACATTTTGACACAAAGAATTTAAGTTACGGCGAAATATAGAGAGAAAACAGTGGGAATCCTTTGATTGCCACCATTTTCTCTTGAATATTTCCCAATCCACTCCAAACATTCTCAAATCACTCTTAAACACACCAAGCTCAAGCTTGAAACACTACTCAAGAGGAAGATTAGGGAGAAAACATGGAGGACTTAAGTGTTATCCACTTGTTTTCTCTTTGATCAACTCTATCATCAAACCCTAAACACATTCAAGCCTTGAATCCACCCAAACACAAATCCAAACACCAAATCTTGATACTCCTCAAGTCAAAACACCAAATCTTGATACTCCTCAAGTCAAATTCCAAGCCTAGGAAGATAGGGTGTCACCATTGGTAAAGTCCTCCTTCTCAAAACCCTAAAATTCTCTTTTAACTTCTTGTTCATCTTGTTCTTCTTACTTGGGTCTTTTTGATGTCTATTTTAACTTAAGTTTTGACCCAAGATGATCATCTTGAAGTTCATCTTCATGAATGACCATCTCAAATGGTCCACATTTTAGATCTCTAGTTGATTTTTCTCTTAAATTTCATTTCTACAAAACATCCCCTTTCCCTTTGCAAAGGACATGTTTCAACCCCATAAATTCCCCAAGGATGACTTGAATATGATAACCACTTAACAAAAAGTAGTGGTATCAAGTCTAGGGATGAAAATGGGGTGAACATAGATGCAAATCCCCCAAAATCACATTTTCCCTCAAGAACATCTTGCTGTCCAGTAGCATTGTTCTGAGACCTCAGTCCATTTTCCTATTTTTTGTACCCAGTAAAACTTGGAATTGGACGTTGACTACAAAACACTTTTTGTAGCCAACATCTAGATCTTTCCAAACATATTTTTATTTTATTTTTTGAGTAATTAAAACTCCTTTTTTCAATTTTTCTTTTGGAGGCCAGTTCATCAGCTTCTGGAAATCCAGATTTCACATCTGAGGTTTCCAGAAGGTTTTGACCCCTCAAATTACTTCCAAAATGGAAAGTTTCTTTGCAGAAACCCTATTTAGGGTGTTTTAAGCAACTTTCATTCTCGGACTTTCCCCAGATTCTGAGGTTTTGAAGCCTTTAAGTCCATTTCAAAGTCAAGGGTCAACTGCCTTCTTTCATTCTGGCAGAATTGCTTTTCAAATCCAAAAATCTTTTGAGTGCCAAGACTCAACCCAAAAATTCTCCAAAAAATCATGGGATCAGTTTAAAGTCTTAAAAAGAGATCCCAATTTTCACTTTTCCCAGTTTCAAATTATTTTGGTCAAAACACACACGCACACACACACACACAACAAAGGATTTTGAATGTTTGGAAGACTCGTTTTTACGAGGCGTTCCGGGTGCACACTAACGTCCTTCCCGGCGCGTAACGTGACCTCCGAACTCGAATCTCTTGATTCCGGGCATTTTTCAAAGTTTTGGCCCTTAAAACAAAAATGGCGTGGCGACTCCGTTTGATTTCAAAAATCGGGTACATCACAGTGGCGACTCCGCTGGGGAACTAAGCTTTTTCTAAAAAAAAATGATATTTGGTATATTGGTGGAAACCATTAAACTTCTCGTTATCGCCTCCTAACACGAGTCGGGGATAAATTGTGGTTTAACAATCCCACGTACCGGTATCATCGTTTTCAAAAAAAAAAGAAAAAGCTTTCGAGGGTCAAGCTTCCGTCCCGACATTTGAAAATCCTTTGTTTTGTGTGTGTTGATTTTTGCACATTTTTCGTGTTTGTTTTGGCCGCCTCGGAAAAAGTCAAAATTTTGACTGTCGGAATAATGTCCCTAACTGTTGGAATTTTTGTGATTATGTGCTTATGTGCTCATTAATTTTCAAAAAAAAAATTTCAAAAAAAAAGATTTTTCAAAAAAAAAGAAAATTTCCAAAAAAAAATCATGCATCATGCCTTTTTAAGACACATAAAAAAAAAAATTCCTATTTTACTCAGAAAAAGAATATAGACTGCTTGCACACTACGCGCACGTGACCGTACACTGCACACTACGTCCCTAACCAGGAAATCCTTGTCGCGGTCCGTTTGGTCTTATTACGCCTCTCGGATGAGCACGGGACTACCCAAACATCCCATGGAGCCTCGTGGTCGACCATGCACTTGTCCGTGACACACTTTGTCCAAGACCCGGTTGGTTTTAGTGCAGTGTGTGTCATGCCCTGTACGTGTATAGACCTTTCCTTTCAAGCCTTTGTCGGCATACCGACTCAATATCTTTCGGGGACCCTAATCGGTCGAAGTTACGCCGGTTTTCCGCCGCAGACTTTGACCAAGATATTGGCCAGGCGCCTTGACTTCGGCTCTGGCGGCACAAATTATACACGACTCCCAAAGATTGACACCGAGTCATCAAGGATTAATGAATATTCCATGCCTAATTACGGCTTAACGACGACAAGTCAAGATCAATTGTGGACGCTTATCGGTCAAATCATGCCGACTTTTCGTCGAGCCCTCGGACATGATCTTGACTTTTGACGTCGGCTTCTGTCCGTAATTTACATCGAATGCTCGTTAAGACTCGATTACCCGCCAGACTTTTAGGATCATTTTCTTTTCGGTCGGTGGGACCCGCTTGCCCTATAGGACCCTCGCCGGGGCTGTCCACCCGGGAGGTCGAAATACGGGTGGAATACGAGGGGCTTATAGACGTAGTGACGGGGCCCACCGATCCGAGAATCGTAGTAGTTCGAAAAAAAAGAAGAGCAATCTTTTCCAACCGATTAGGTTAATAAAACGTGTTTTAAGTAAACATGAACAAATAAGCTGCATGTTGCATGAGCCTAAGAGCCCAAACACCTACCCTCCTTCAATTCCCGCCATCGAACCCTCGTGTCTTTCCCCCGCAGCTCCGCGTAAAGCTTGGTTTCGGGCACCGGTCACCGTTTAATCGGTTGGGAAGAGTCAAGCGCATCATCGGCTTCACCGTGCATTCCGACTCCGAATTTTAGAATGTCTGCATCAAGCGGTAACGATGGGGACAACGTCACTCCGCCTCCCGGGACTCCTCGGACAGAACAACGGTGGAATCAGCTAGCCGAACAGATGAGAGTGCGCCAGGAAGCACGAGTTGAATAGCCTTATGGAGGCTATCAAAAGCCATGGATTGGCCGCCGGTCTCAACCCGGATGGCACCTTCACTGTGGAAGAAGAGGAAGACCACAATCCCGCTCTTGGTCAACCCGACTACTCCCGAGGATGCCACCACCGGCCTCCCACGGCACTACCACCAGAGCCCATGCTCCTCGATCCCTAGGTCAGGCTCCCCAGCTGCAGACCACTGGATCCATGCAGGCTGACGGGACGAGCCGGTTCGCAATGCCTCGGTGGGGACAAAGTCGGTGCGGAATGCCTTCCCATGGTTGGGGATACCCGGAATGCCACAAAGCAAATTGGGATCCCGCCTCGGTTGGGACCAATCAATCCGGACTTTCGCAGCAACGGTTTGGAATGCCACCACGGTTTGGTTCGGGGCAACGATCGGGACCCCTCCTCGAGAATGATGCTAGCTCGGTTGCTCCTCATACGGCTTCCGCAAACCCATTTCTCACTCAGGGTTCAACGGGTTACCAAGCCCCCATCCCAGTTTCATCGTAATCACCGGGACCACAGTATCCTCTCGGTTATGCATCCTTGCCACAACCGGCCATGCAATTCAACAACCGGGGACAGCGGCCCGCACTTAAGCCTACTTATGGGCCTCACTCCGGAAATCCAAGCCATCTGGCTACCTCGAATCTGCCTCCATCTTCTCTGCCGATTGGAAGCCAACGGCAAGTCGGCGGGTTTTATCCCTTTGCCCCGGCTCCTACCTACACTCCCGGGTAATTTGGGCCAAGGACGAGGTTTTCACCTATGCTCCAGGATATGGTATTCCTTCCACCAATGCACCACCAACAGCTAGTCCTCTTCCTAGCTCAAATATCGGCTCAGAATTCCCGCTCCGCCTTTGGATCCCCAATTGGCTTGGTTTATGGAGCAACACAAGGAAATGAAAGCACAGATTGCCGAGATTGACCGCCAAAAAGAACACGCTCTTCGGCCTACAGATCCCGACTCGATTGTCCCCCTGCCTCACAAGTTTGTGATGCCCACTCTGGAATTGTTTGACGGGAGTGCATGCCCTAAAACTCACTTGGACACCTATACTTTGGCAATGAAGGCTAAGGGATGCACAAACCAAGGTTGGCCGATTACTTTAGTCTCTCTTTGAAGTCGGGGGCTTTGAAATGGTTTTTCCGATTGCAGCTGAAGCTAGGGCTACTTGGGAACAAATTACCGGTACTTTCACGTATAAGTATAAAGCCAACTTGGAGTGGGAGACAAACAGAGTTGACTCGCAAACAACGATGCGGCGCCTAATGAGAATATTGGGGATTTCTATAAGAGATGGAACTTAAAGCTCGGTGAAATGGCCATTCCTCCCTCGACGAGGAGCGATTAGACATCTTTCAGTCATGCTTGAAGCCGCATTTGAGAGCTTCTCTCACCACTTCCCTACGCTGACTTGCGTGCAATGGTTAATTCCGGGGCTAAGTTTGAAAAGGCTTACAATCAGCCCGGCTAACTGCACTGCCACGGATATCGGGCTCCTCCCTCCAAAACTACTCTCACTTTCGCTAAAGTCAAAGAGGCGATCGGCTACGCGGGACAGGACTGTAACAATGCCACTTCCTTTGTTCCCAAGAAGCACGATGCATCCAGATCCGGCTCCAAGACTTGAGAAACTTTGGGATGCCTCTGAGTGATATCTTCGAGGTTTGGTGAGAGAAAGTTTGCTCCGGCCTTTGGAAAATTATCAGCCTAGAAACCCCAATGCTCCTTTGGATACCTCCAAGCATTGTGCCTTTCATCGGTACCACGGGCACTGACGGATGATTGCGTCCCCCTGAAAAGGCCATCCAAGGGTTGATTGAGCAAGGGAGGTTAGAGATGCTGAAGGACCTAATACTATCAATAACCCGCTCCCTAACAACATGAGTGTCAACATGATCGAGTTTGGTGGTTCAAGCCTTGTGGGCACAATGGAGTTTGACTCGTCCCTTTCGCAAGGTCAATGAACCAGTCATCGCGAGGCAATGAAGATGGTTTGATTGAGCAAAAAGTTGCCAAGGAAATCCTGATGGAAAGGTCTCGCAATAGCTCCCGTCTCCGGCGTCGAAGAATAGATGCATGGTTCAACAAAGAAAGAGCGGCTAGGCGGGGGCTACCTATCTTTAAAATAGTCTTTTGAGTCAACCTTCGTAGGTTCTAGTACTTTTCTTTCACCTAAGTCCTTCCGGGACATTTGTCGTTGTAGTCCATTTTGGACATAGTGGTTAAGTGTCTAATTTTTAATATAAGTCTTTTTTCTTTTCTTGCTAGACTCGAGACATCACTTGCGCACCCACGTTACACTTAATTGAAATGGTTTTATCCAAAATGATCACTTGTGCTTTGCTCAACCACTTAATTCTTCGAAAATGATTAATATTTAAACTAATCGGAGTGAGAAAATCAATTGATATCCTTCCCAAATTGGGGCTTACCAACTCCCCATCTTGCATCTCATATGCTCACATCCCTTTCATCATCATAGTCTCGTTGCTCGATGAATTTGCATGGATCTTTTCTCATATAAAGCTTAAGCAAGCAATGAAGACTTAATCTCGTTGAGGTCATCCAGGAGGGATTGCGGTTGAAACCTTTCACCCATAGGAAAGCCATTACCTCACCCTTACTAAACACTACCCTCTCATTTCAAGATCGGCGTGTTTTGAAACCCGGTTTAGCCATCATTTTTGCTCCATACCGAGAGAAAGTCCAAGCGAGCTCCGAGAAGTTAGCTTCGAGAATCGGCGATGCGCAAATTATCTCAAGCCATGAAGGAAGGACAAAGATAATCCTCAACTCCTCGGGAAGCTTTCCAAAAAAAAAAAAAAAAAAAAAAAAAAAAAAAAAAAACCAACAAAAAAGAAACAAAAAAAGAAGGATTTTAAAATCTCTCACAATCTCGGATATAATTCCAAGCTCCTCAGAAGCCTTCCAAAAAAAAAAAAAGAAGAAGAACTCAAAAGTCCCGACATCTCAAGAAGCTCTCTCAATGATCAAAAGGAGCCTGAATTCTCGCAAGATCGCAAAAAGTTGTCAGTAGCTCGGACTTCCTCTTATCATTACCTTAAACCAATCCCAAGCCATCCTCTCAATTTTAGAGGATACTCCCATCACCATTACCCTCGCCTCTGGCCAAAGTCAAAATTTGACCTCTCATTCTTAGAGGCAATCAATCTTCCCCGCCATAGATTTCCCAAACACGTCCCTACAAGCCAACCTCTCATCTTTAGAGGTTCACCAAGAAAGGCCAGCCGACCTCTCATCTTAAGAGGTCAAAATTTCCCAAAATCACCCGGTGCCGATCGAAGCCCGGAAACTCCAACTACAGTCCCTATCGGATAGCAGTTTCATTCTAATATCCTCGATGTCAGGATCAAATTAATGCTTCATTGCTTGCTTAAAATTGGAATCTAATCCATCTTGGTCCAAAATTACCAATCAAAGATTGTGCAAATTCAACCCTTCCCTTCATGTGAGCATATTTCATTTCTCCTCACAAACACTTGCCGTGGATGTCCCACTGGGGCTTCGCATCCGTGTCTTTCATGGACACTCTAAGGGGATATGTTATTCAATCCTCAAAATCCCCAAAGGTCCTCAGACCCTCGAATTTCAACATTCGTTCTCTTTTCATTCGGGATAGGCCCGAACTACGGCGACCTGAGCTCTTCATAATGGAGGGAACGTAGGCAACCAGAAATGGTCCGGTCGAAATCACAAACAAATCTCAAAAAAAAAATCCGGTCTCATCGTGTGATCGTCCCTATACACTTTCCGAGCTTGATCCTCGATATCGCTGGTTTTCTCCTTGTGATTAATCAAAATATTTGTTCATATCAGATTTAGGAGTTGAATAACCCAAACATTAACAAAGGGTTTTAAGCAGCCTTGTGATCATCATGAATAAGACAATTTTTCAAGTGTCTCGACAAGTCTTCTCTCTCTACATCATAGGAAAATAGAGCCAAACACTGTCTTTCTGTCAGCAGGGGCTTCCATACACTTTTCCACACCTTGTAACGCTTATACTCTCTCAAAAGAGTCAAACCTAAAGCGAGTGTGTATACACAAAATCGGGATTCATTCCCACTTTTCGAAAGATGTGCCCTCGCACGTAAACATTCTCGAGTCTTGTCCATTGGCCGGTTGACTAAGACCTGAAAAGATGGGTGCCCCCTCTCCAAGACTACTCGAATTTCTTCATGCGTCAGGGGCTTGCTAAGCGGTTCTCCCTGTTCTCCCGTAGCGCCTTTTCAAGCCGGGGCTTATATAGTCATCTTTGGGTCCGCATTGGGTTCTTCACTACAAGATAGATTCGATCTTCATCGATTATTCTCAGTGGGATCGTTTCAGATTACTAATCGATTGGACTCGCACTATGTCGTAATCACAACGAGGTTATAAGATTAGGGCCTCGCCAAGTCACTGCTCCGAAATCTGGACTTTGCCAAGCTGGTCCTTTGAACCTGAATTTTGTCAAGTCACAAGAAAGGGCTAGTTACATCAACAACTAGATTTTCAGTTCCAGAACTTGGTACCTAGCAGCTTCCCGTAGCATCGGAATTTAAGATCTGGGTTTCTCCCTGCATTAGCAATTTCATCAAATCATTCTCCGGACAAGGTTTCGGCCAAAGTCACACCACCCAAGTGAAAGAAGCTTCACTCATATCAACGTGCCCCAGAGCCCGTCAAGATCGCCTTCGATGACCAAGAATGAGAGGGAAAATTTCAACCAAGACCCGGGATCCGAATCCAATCTCATCAAAATTGAGGTCCATGTGATACTGTCAACAAAACCTCATCTGTTTAAACTGCGATCGAGGGCTCACACCTCCCCCACATGCTCAAAATCTGTTCCAAACAGTCTCCAGACACATACATAACCATGCATCCCCACAAAAATCTCCCAAGGGCTCATGTAGCATGCACAAAACTTGAATCAATAGGAAAAATCCTAAGTGAATTGAAGATCATAAATCATAATTTCCCGTCCAAAAGCTTAGAAGGTGTGCATCTTCGAGAAAGCAAGTAAATGCATCATCTCGCAAACATATGCAGTGATACTCTCACAATCATTTTTGGCTCTACGCAGGATCTGTCATCATGAATGTCATATATGCATCTTCCTCTTCACTAACGAATGCAGGAATTCAAACGTGAAATCAAATCCCCCTTTTCGGCAAGAATGATCTTCACCAAAGTCGACCTCCAATGTCCACAAACGGATGAAGACAGCCTCCAGCATCTACAGTTTAGCAAAGACAAGCTCTGCGTCCGCAACTTGCTAAAGACGACCCCAATGTCCACAAATGGATGAAAAGCACTCCCCCAGCGAAGACCACCTCCGGTGCCTACAATTCGGTCTAGACGCCAAGTACTCGAATACAGCTTCGGCTGAGGTGGACGCCGTCTCTCAAAATGCCAAGCTGATCGGCCGTGGACGCCCGCCCCAGCTTCTCAAATGCAAATCAAATGCCAACCTGGTCGTAGACGCCGATTGTGAGTTCTCAAATACAATTCCGGCCGAGACGCCAGTTCTATTTTAACGTTCTCAACATGCTTCAAAGTGGATTTGCCTGTAAGTTCTCAATGCAAATGCAAAACGCGCCTGGCTCGCCAGACATGCCTAAGTTCTCCAATACAAATCGGCCGTAGACGCCAAGTTCTCCAAGGCAAGAAGGTCAAAGACGCCAAGCTCTCCCAATACAAATGCGGTCGTAGAAACACCAAATTCTCAAAAGCAAGAAGTCCCTATGCGAATATGTAAGCTCAACCACCTCTACAAGGTTGAACGATCGCCAAAGCAAGATGCAGACCAACTGAACTCCTCCTTCGTGTCAAAATGCTTCCAAAGACAAAGAAATCGTCAAGCAATAGAAACCGTCCTGCACGACAGCAAAGAATCCTAACAACTCTTCATTAACATCACCCGTAGCCTCAGGTGTAAGCAGCAAAGACGTGCATGAAGCTGCATATCTTAGTCAACTACTTTTCTAAAAGAACATTATCATCAAATCTTAGGGTGCTACTTCCCAAAAATAGTCTACAGATCGATCTAGGGTGACTTCCCTAAAAATAGTCAGATCTTAGGGCGACTTCCCAAAATAGTCAAAACCTTAGGGTGACTTCCCAAAAATAGTCAGCACTACAGGTATGACTTCCCAAAACAGTCAAACCATAGGGCGACTTCCCCAAAATAGTCAAACCATAGGGTGACTTCCCCAAAAATAATCCAAATGATTATAGCTGGCGACTTCCCCAAAAATATGTCTAAACCATAGGGTGGCGACTTCCCAAAAATAGTCAGGCGTTACATATTGTGGCAGACTTCCCAAAACAATGGTGACCATAAGGCTGACTTCCCCAAAATAGTCAAACCACAGTGTTGCGACTCTCCCAAATAATAGTCAGGCAATCATAGGGCGACTTCCCCCAAAATAGTCACTTCAAACCATTAGGGTGCCAACTTCTCCAAAACAATGGGCAGACATATAAATACTTCCCTCCAAAATAGTTTCAAACCATAGGAGCTGACTTCCCCCAAAATAGTCAAACTATGAGGGTGACTTCCCAAAAACAGTCAAATGACCATAGGCGATTTCCCCTAAAATAGTCAAACCATAAAAGGGTGCCCACTTCCCAAAACAGATAGACACTTACAGACTGATTTCCAGCAAACACAATGTAATTGTTAAGGGCGACTTTCCCTCAAAATAGTCAAAACCACATAAAGGCGACTTCCCTAAAATAGTCAACTCCTCGGGCGACTTTCCCCTAAAATAGCTCAATCTTCTAGTGACTGTTCTAAATAGGTCATCTCCTGCGACATTTCCCTAAAATAGTCAATCCTCGAGACTTCCCTAAAATGGTCAATCCTCCTGACTCTGCCCAAGAGAGTCAATCTTGGGCACAAAGCCCATGGCTTTCTCTGTTCATCGCCATCCCTGGTTTCTAATCGCGACGGGCTGCAAGCCTACCATAGGTCTACATCCACTTAAACAACAATTGGTCACCTCTTCTTCCCGTAGTTCTCGCAAGCTCCGACCTTCTTCCCTCCTGAGTGAGAACACCTTCAAATAGTCTCCCGTATACCGAACTTCAACTTAGGATCATACTTCCCCCTGAAACTAAAGTTCCCATTTAGGTTCATACCCCCTGAATTGTACCTCCACTTGTAGGTTCATACTCCCGAAAGCTTAAGTTCCCATTCATTTAGGTTCATACCCCGAACCGAATTGGATCCACTCCTTAGGATCATACTCCCTGAACTAAGTTCCCTATTTAGGTTCATACTCTGATTGAACTTCAACTTAGGATTATACTCGAAACTAAGTTCCCATTTAGGTTCATACATACTGAACCGAATCCTCGACCTTAGGTTCATACCTCTGAATGAAGTTCCCATTTAGGTTCATACTCCCCGAACTCTCGTTTCCCATTCCAGTTCATACCTCTCACAAGAAATTCCTGAGCTAAACGTAAGACCATAGAGTCCCCGAGTCTCTTTAGAAGTATAACGGAATCTCGTTCTTTTTTATCAAAATCGTCCCCTATAGCAGAAACGTGCAAAGACCGATTTCCCCCTAACCAAGTCCGATCTTAATTTCCTCACTAAAGTGAAACTAAATTCTCGATAAATTTGAATCACTACGAAAGGTACTGTATTCCCATGAACTAGGATACGGCAGTAGGTAGCCTATCATTAGGTCCATCTCTCGACCAAAAAATCGGTCACCCCTTCTCCTTCGGAGCAAACGAAGTCCACCGGAAAGGCCATATTTCAAATCAAGGTCCGAGGCACCTAAAAGCCATCTATCATTAAAGGTCCGAGGCGCCTAAAAAGCCATCATCTTAGGGTCGGCGCTAGGCGCCTAAAAAGCTATCATCAAGGTTCGAGGCACTCTAAAACGCCATCATCAAGGTCCGAGGCACCTAAAACGCCATCTCCAAGGTTTGGAGGTTTCAGGCACCTAAGATGCTATCACTAGCAAAGAATACGAAAGCAAATAATCATCCTCCCCTAGGAGAGACCAAAAAATTGCCACTTCTTATCCCAGGAAGAGCAGAATGATAGCCATCGACCAAAAATGGTCATCTCTAATCCTGAGCAGAGTTTCCTCCAGGAACCAGAAGTTTCTCTGCTAAAGAACCGATCGCTTAACTTCACTCGTCGAGCGAGGCACCTAAAACTCCATCTCCAGGGACTCAAAGACTTCGAACTACGAAAGGGCTTGATTCCCACTAGGGATACGTAGGTAGCCCTATCATATTAGGTTCACAGCCCTCGACCAAAACGGTCACCTCCTCTCCTTCTTCGGCAGGCAGACGAAGTTCACACCGAAAAGGCCATTTCAAATCAAGGTCCGAGGCACTGCTAAAAAGGGCCATCATCATTAAAGGTCCGAGGCGCCTAAAAAGCCATCATCTTTAAGGTCCGAGGCGCCGCAAAAAGCCATCATCATCAAGGTTCGAGGTACCTAAAAATCGCCACTATCAAGGTCCGAGGCACCTAAAACGCCATCTTGCCATTTCCAGGTTTCCGATAGCCTCAAGCATGCTATCACTAGGGAAAAAGCAATAAAATCGTGTAATCATCCCCTGAAAGAGCAGACCCAAAAATGGTCATTCCTATCCCTCAAGAGCAGTAGCTGGATAGCCACGACCAAAAATGGTCATCATCTATCCCTCAAAGCAGAAGCCCCTTCTCTCATAACCGCACCGATTGCAGAGCCGCTCATTCATCGTGTCCGAGGCACCTAAAACGCCTATCATCCTCCGGGTGGCCCAAGACTCCGAACTACGAAAGGGCTTGATTCCCACTAGGGATAACGTAGGTAGCCTATCATTAGGTCCAGCCCCTCGACCAAAACGGTCACCCTCTCCTTCGTGGCAGCCAGATCGAAGTCCACCGAAAGGCCATTCCAAATCAAGGTCGAGGCACCCAAAGCCATCACCACTAAAGTTGTCCGAGGCGCCTAAAAAGCCGCATCATCTTCAAGGTCCGAGGCGCCTCGGTATGTGAACCACCATCATCAAGGTTCGAGGCACCTAAAACGCCATCATCAAGGTCCGAGGCACCTAAAACGCCATCTCCAAGGCCTTTGAGGACCTAAGATGCTTATCACTAGGAAAGCAATAAATCGCAATCATCCTGGCAAAGCAGAGACCAAAAATGGTCATTCCTATCCCCAGCAGAGCGCGATAGCCATCAGACCAAAAATGGTCATTCTCTGAAGATCCCTGCAGCAGAAGCTTTCCTCAAGCAAATTTGACTGGAAGACCTCGCTTTCATCGTCAGGTCCGATAGCACTCTAAAACGCCATCATCTCCTCGGTGGTCAAAGACCCGAACTCACGCACCGGCTTGATTCCTCTTGAGGATACGTAGGTAGCCTCCATCGCGAGGTTCACCACTCGATCACTGATTATCCTGCCAATATGGAGCTCCATTTTATTTATTGACCCACCCCGCTTCCTTTCGAAAGCCGTCGCCAGTGGCTACTGTAAGTGCTCCAATTTGAGTTGGTAGTTTTTCGCTTAGAAAGTTAACGAAAGTTTTAACATTTCTATACATTTCTAACAATTTCTAACCTTCCTAAACCAAGCAAGAGTAGGTTAGGGTTTGCCATTTAAAGTTAAACCAAAAAAGGAATCCAAAAAAGCAAAAGAATTAGTTAAGAAAATCCCGAAACACAACAAACAGTTCTGAAGGAACAATTTCTGCTCTGATATTTTGAAAATATTCTTTCCCTGCTCAAAGCTCCTCTGGGAGCAAGATTCTAATGCACCAGCTGGACGCTTTACAACCCCGGGTCCGCGCGGATATGTTTGATCCTCGCTGTAGGGCTATAAATTAAGCCCTCTCTCTCAGTCTTACATAACACATTTTGACACAAAGAATTTAAGTTCTCAAGTGAATATAGAGAGAAAACAAATGTGGAATCCTTTTGATTGCCACCATTTTCTCTTGAATATTTCCCAATCCACTCCAAACATTCTCAAATCACTCTTAAAACACACACTAAGCTCAAGCTTGAAACACTACTTCAAGAGGAAGATTTCAGGGAGAAACACATGGAGGACTTAAGTGTTATCCACTTGTTTTCTCTTTGATCAACTCTATCAATTCAAACCCTAAACACATTCAAGCCTTGAATCCACCCAAACACAAATCCAAACACCAAATATTGATACTCCTCAAGTCAAAAACACCAAATCTTTGATACTCCTCAAGTCACCCCAAGCCTAGGGAAGATAGGGTGTCACCATTGGTAAAGCCCTCCTCTTCTCAAAACCCTACAAAATTCTCTTTTTAACTTCTTTGCTCATCTTGTTCTTCTTACCTTGGGTCTTTTTGATGTCTATTTTAACTTAAGTTTTGACCTGCAAGATGGTCATCTTGAAGTTCATCTTCACTGAATGACCATCTCAAAATGGTCCACATTTTAGATCTCTAGTTGATTTTTCTCTTAAATTTCATTTCTACAAAACATCCCCTTTCCCTTTGCAAAGGACATGTTTCAACCTCTGCATAAATTCCCCAAGGATGACTTGAATATGATAAACCACTTAACAAAAAGTAGTGGTATCAAGTCTAGGGGATGAAAATGGGGTGAACATAGGATGCAAATCCCCTCAAAATCACATTTTCCTCTCAAGACACATCTTGCTGTCCAGGTTAGCATTGTTCTGAGACCTTGCAAGTCCATTTTCCTATTTTTTTTGGACCCAGTAAAACTTGGAATTGGACGTTGACTACAAAACACTTTTTGTAGCCAACATCTAGATCTTTCCAAACATATTTTTATTTTATTTTTTGAGTAATTAAAACTCCTTTTTTCAATTTTTCCTTTGGAGGCCAGTTCATCAGCTTCTGGAAATCCAGATTTCCCACATCTGAGGTTTCCAGAAGGTTTTGAACCCTCTCAAATTACATTTCCAAAATGGAAAAGTTTCTTTGCAGTGAAACCCTATTTAGGGTGTTTTTAAGCAACTTTCATTCTCGGACTTTCCCCAGATTCTGAGGTTTTGAAGCCTTTAAGTCCATTTCAAAGTCAAGGGTCAACTGCCTTCTTTCATTCCTGGCAGAATTGCTTTTCAAATCCAAAATCTTTTGAGTGCCAAGACTCAACCCAAAAAATTCTCCAAAAAATCATGGGATCAGTTTAAAGTCTTAAAAAGAGATCCCAACTTTTCTACTTTTCCCAGTTTCAAATTATTTTGGTCAAACACACACGCACACACACACACACACACAACAAAGGATTTTGAATGTTTGGAAGACTCGCTTTACGAGGCTGTTCCGGTGCACACTAACGTCCTTCCCGGCGTACCACGTGACTCCGAACTCCGAATCTCTTGATTCCGGGCATTTTTCAAAGTTTTGGCTCCTTAAAACAAAAATGGCGTGGCGACTCCGTTTGATTTCAAAAATCGGGTACATCACCATATTTCAATAAAAAAAACTCAAACCCCCACCCTCCTTGTAAGGAACTGCCAAAATTGTTCATACTTAGCTCATCATATTTCAATGAAAAAATCGGAGAAAACGCTATAGATGACGACGGAGGGAATGGCCATGGTGGAGGCAATATGAACAAAGATTGTGAGGGGAGAGGCTACGGTGTGACTTGAAAGTGTCGAAACGTCAAAAGAAAATTTCCAACTCAAACTACCTACAAGTTGATTTGTAGATGGGGTAAGTAGGGTCGAACCACCGAGACACGAAATTTAAAGTATATTATTGCTATGAAAAGATTTTTTATAAAGTGAAGAATTTGTTGTTTTCAAAACTAACGCTTTGCAAAATTAACTGAGAATGTGTTATAAAATGAGATTTCAATAATAAGGCGGGAAATTCCCTAATTGGCTTCACAATTATGCTCTAAGTTCCACAAAGTCTCATCAATCAAAGTATTACTTGGGGTTTTGTTCTTACGAAATTATGATTGGGACACTTAGGCGCTGGTGATTTGCAATCAAGTGTTCCCAATTAATCTATTGACTATGGCCCGTTCTCATAGATTAATTAGAAACCCATTTGGAACTTAAGAACAACAAAAGAAAAACCACAAATTCTTATGAATTTTTATGGCCGGGATTCAATGAATTTTTGACTATCAAGCCAAGACTAATTTCAATCTGTAGGAATTTGGCGTGTTCTACAATTGAAATTCTAAATTATTCAAGAACAATTATGCATTCAACATAAATATTCTAAAATTAAATTTAAAAGCTACTTGATAATCCCAAGTAATACAATGATATTGATGAAAAGTAAAACTCAAAAACATAAATTGTTACCTCCAATTCCAAGAACTAAATTGTTTAGCTACTATCCATGGAAAATCAAGAACACCAAGAAAATTGAAAGAAGAAGCTATGGAAAAGATGACTGAAAAGTTCATAAAAAAACTCGAAAATAGGCAATGTGAAAATAGTGGTTATCCTCCAATTCCAACGGCCGCCGTTAAATATCCCCCTTAGGTTTCTCATGAACATTCATCATTAATAAGGGAAAAATTAACCCACTACCGTTCCAATCTCGGCCCCGATCCGTCCGCAAATCGCCACGCGGCGGTCGCGCCATACTCAACATCCGCGGTCGCCCATACAGACAGGACGTAAGGATTTGGCTTCAAAACTTGCTCTGCATGCGCGGCCGCCCACATCGCCCTTGAGCGACCGCCATACATCACCGTAGCAGACAGTGCGCTATTTCTTCCTTTCCTTTCCTACGCACTGCCTTGGCCCTCTTTTCTTTGTTTCCTCCACTTCACCCCACTTTGCTTCTTTGGCCCA